>JAFIDM010064481.1:1235-25852 GCA_023159025.1 Thereuonema tuberculata
CTTGTTTGTAACGTATTGTTGTTGTTTTTAGGCTTTGAAAAAGAAAAGAAGTCATGTCTTTTCAAAAATTAATAGATATTTATTTTAATAAATGTATTGTTTTATACATTTATTTTTGTTTTATTTTGAAGATTTGAAGACTTTTCAATATATAGAATGTCTAGAAGAGGGAGAATTAAGAAGACTTATGATAAATTGTAGTGAATTAATTATTTATTTATAGAAAATAAATAAATATTATTATTATTTTTTATACAGCTTTAAATGTATTTAAAGTAAGTGAAAGTATTGAAATTTAAATATTAAAATATTTGTGACGTCAGAGCCTGATCGTATAAAATGAGAGGAGCAAGCCTCAACCTTTTTACCTAAGCGATCCACTATGACGTAGGAGTGGATGTCATTTGCAACTTAGAATTCAACTGAGTATCACCCATTTTCATTTCCGTTGGTTATGGTGAACAGTCGTTCACATTTTAGTTCGAGAAAGTAATTCTCATTTTAGTATTAACGAAGTCAAGGCGACTTCGATGGATTAAACAGTTATTGTATTAACGTTGCGTGTCAAAAAAGGTCGGATCAATCGACGTGTGTAGAAGTGACGTTTTGGATTCGTCAGCGAGAGGCGACGTCATCATTACGGTGGAACAGACTGCAGCGGGAAGCTTGAATGGCCGGACGCAGGTTTCGTCGAGACGGCAAAGTGGTCTTACCTCGAGCAGCAATAGAATTTAAACTACGCACTCGAATTACTGTGAGTAATGAACATTATTTATTTATTGTCCATTGAGGGAAACTAAAGAAGAATTGAACTCAGCAAATTGTCACGTTAAGAGGCTAATGGAAAATTCCACACATGAGTGATAAAAGGTGGAACTGTGAATGAAATTTACTTATACATCTCAAGTCTATATTATCGGGTGAACTATAGTAGTTGAAAGTAAATATTAAAACTTTGCATAACGATAGAAGTTAAAGAAACTGTATCGTGATAATTAATTCAAGTAAAGATATTTGGTTACATTAAAAGGCTTGATAAGAAGAGAACCGATAATGACTATTACAAGAGATCAGTTATAATGACATTAACTGCAACGCAAGAGAATTTGATGACTAATAGAAATTAGCTTCAAATTATTGGATAGAATTATTCGCATACGTGAGAAACCATTACGCGTAGTTTTCACACGGGTGAAAAGCCTAAAACATAAAAGTATATGTTAATCGCATATGGGAGAAACCATTTTCGCGTAGTTTTCACACGGGTGAAAAGCCTAAACATTTAAGTATGTGTTATTTACATACAAGGAAAAACCATTAAGCACTAAAATAAGTGTAATAGGAATATTATTATTTTATGTCACATAAAAGGTGAACCATTGTAGAATAGAATACGGAAAGAAGTAATTGTGAACTTGTATGGAACTGTTTCCTGAACTGGAAGAACTATTGTTCCTAAGAACTATTATAATTAGGTGATAATTTCTAAATAAGAAATATTTGCATATTATTTAGTATTGCCCTGCTAAAACCAGTAACTGGGTTTTAAATTAGTACAAGCTAATAATAATTATTTTCAATCTTGTTAAATTAATCAACTACAAATCAATTGGTTGATTAATGTATAGTAAATAATTTTAAAGCTTACTATAGTAATTGTGGAAGTATCACTTCCTACATTTATTTCTATAAAACCCACATAAATTTAATTTTAACTAATTTTTTTTTTTGCTTCACATTTTTTTATCCCTCATTGCTGTTTCTTCAATTTACAAAAACCAGAAACTAAATATATCAGCTACTGCATGAAAGTTAGACCTCCAAAACACACAGTAAGAAATTATACATTAAAAAATAGCACAGTGGCGATTCTTTTATAGAAACCATTGAAATAGTGATGTTTGTAAATACATCAAACACAAATATATTTACACTGGGAATTTGATATTAAAAATAATAAAGAAATTATGAAATTAAATGCAGATCTCCAAAATGAAATAATTCCAAATGAAAAAGTATTCATTTCTCCTTTATAGCTCAATCACTTGTAAGAAGATCATGAGAACCTGTTGCCAGTCGGGATTTCATTTAACCATTTGGACTCTTGTGGCTAAAATAAACAGTTTGACAATCGATCTTTATTTTATTTTGCCTTGTTCTTACCTTAAAGAATAAGCAGTTCTGCGATAAAATAATCATTGTTGTCCTGTATGACAGTTTAAAGAATTTCAGAGTTTTATTTATTTAAAAATTAACAATATAAAATCTTTCTTTTTATTATCTCATTGTGATATAACTTAGAAGAGCAAATGTTTCTAGGTCTTACATTCATTCCTAGTGACCCATTTGGAAGCTGTTGTGATAGCGACGAAAATCAGTAGCTATTGCATTTGTCCTGTCCGTCCGTGTCTGTTCTCCCCTAACAACTCCCAAACGAAAGGTGGGAACAGCAAACGGGCTTCTCCATCGTGTTCAGAGGCCTACAGAACATAGGACTAGGGTTCAGGAGCCAAAGCCATTTGAGTAAGATGCGTATAGGATCTACAAGGGGAAACCGGGTGAAAGGGTGATGAGGCAGTTCCACACCTGGAACAGGTTTTGCCATACATCACAGTATAGTTGACCACATTTTAGATTTTACTTCACCTAACGGAAGGACCTCCTCGCTATCATTCAGATCTCGTTATTTAGAGCTTACATCTAAAGCTTTAAATTTGTGAACTTCCATGCACCCACAAATGACAATAACCAGAAAGACCTGGAATTATTGGAACCCTTCTGGAACTCCCTGGACAAGAGTCCATCACACGATTAATCATATTCAAGGGGGATTTTAATGCCCAAGTCGGCAGGGAACGGAAATACCGAGGAATAGTAGGTCTCTATCCAGTCCACAAGAAAACAAACAGAAACGCAGAGCGTCTCATAGAACTCTGTGATAATTACCACTTGGTCCTAAAATCAACAGTCTTCAAACGACTGCCTAGGAAGGCCAAGTCATGGAGGAATCCAAACCCTTTGCTAGGTGAATTTCAGATTGATCATGTGGCTATTGACAGACTATATCACAGGGAGATATAGAACATCAAGGTACAGAGAGGAGCCAATACAGACTCAGACATAGTCGATAGATCAATATAGGTAAGGGAAGTCGGCAAGTTACATCCGTAACTTCGGAATAAGGATTGGCTCTGGGGGCTGAGCCGGTCGGGCTGTTGTGTGAAGCGGTTACGGATTGAGTACCTGGACTGGGCGTGTCCCGAGGCTTTCGCTCTGGCCCCGTCAAACGGGCCGGAGTTCGTCGGACGGACGAGCCCGGACCAACGTCGGGTCCTTTCCGTCGATTGCCTCAGCTGCGCGACGGGTTTACTTTCGGTTTGGGCCAAAACCTTTCGCTTGTCAAAGCTATTTTATAACTGTTGAAAAGAATAAGAAAACCACCAAGGGGCTCTGGAAAAGCCTGGTTGAATATTCGACACCTACATGATGAAAACTGTAACTTCCAGGATACTCTTAGGAAGAATACACAGAATATATGGTTGGTCAGCCCTCCGAAAAGCTTTACTGGATGCCGCTCAAGAAACTATTCCCGTCACATCCAATAAGGGCACACACCAATGGTGGACTACAGAGTGCGATCAGGCCATAGAAAAAAGGCGTCGAGCCTGGATCAGGTGGAACCATTACAAGAATGAGTTCAACCTTGAGGCTTTCATCACGCAATAAAAGATAACTGTACGTAGAGTTAAGAGGAACTACCTAAGAAACCTGCTGCAACAGGCAGATGAGGATTTCCAGAGGATCAATTCCGGAGACCTATACAAGGGACTCAGAAAGCAGACGACCCAGTACACTGCCCCCACCTTACTTCTTCGTGGACCGGATGGGAAGATCCAACTAAATAATAAGGACTGTACCAATGTTTACTAAAGTTTTTTACGTGTGTTAAAAATTTTTTAAAGTTCTTAAATAGAGCCAACACACAAGTCTAAAAATTAAGTTAAAAGTTAGAAAACGTAAATATTTACAATTAAAACAAACTAATTTCGGCCCCCTTAACGGGTCATCATCAGTTAATGGTTGTACCAATGTTCTTGTAGATTATTTCCAGAAGCTCCTCAATACAGATGAACCTAGAGAAAGATTAATCTTCCATGAGCCATCTACCAGGAACCCTGATTGTCAGCCAACCGATAGGTAGGAAATACTGAGAATAATCAAGAACCTAAAGAATAACAAAGCCTCCGGTGAAGATGGCGTAGTAGCAGAGATGTAGAAATTTGCAGACGAACAATCATTGCAGAGCATCCAATAAGTCATACAAGACATATGGACAACGGAGACCTTTCCGGAAGGATGGACATCAGCTGTGATTCATCCATTACGTAAGAAGGGTAGCAAGACCTACCTCAACAATTACAGAGGTATCTCCTTGTTGCAGGTTACCCACAAGATTCTTTCCACAGCTCTGCTATCTTGAGTCAGTCGCCAACTAGACTCTCAATTAGGTGAATACCAGGCCGGATTCCGTATTAATCGATCCTGCCCAGCGCAGATACAAAATCTAAAGAACCATCCTCACTTACAAGAGTCGTGGGTGACAACCATGGGTAATTGTCTTAGTGGATTTCCAAAAGGCTTACGACTCGGTGGACAGAGAGACTCTTTTCTCCACCCTGCGAGAATTTGGTCTTGATGGAAATATCCCTAAACTAGTCCACCTTGACAAACAATACATGTAAGGTTAAGTTCAGAGGTGAACTCTTCGAGAGCTTCCTCATCAGGACTGGAGTCAGACAGGGCGATGGACTCTTGCATTCTCTTCAACTGCGCCCTGGAAAAGATTATAAGGGAATGGATGGCGCGACTAACACGAAGGTCTGACTTGAGCCTTGGATACAAGAAAGATAACCTTAATGTGCCATGCTTACCTCACCATAGTAACCACCATACAACCACCTCACCATACTAACTAACAGTATTGAGGAAGCTACTTATCACTTACAGACTAACATCAAGGAAGACACCTCCACAATTTCACTAGAGGACGCCATCCTCCGAAAAGTCCCGGTGGTCAAGTATCTAGGAGAGTGGATCTCGGCAAACCTGAGTGAGAATCTGGCCATAGACACCAGGTGCACCAAGTTTAAGAGTGCTGAACATTCCTACCACAACATCTACGCATCAAAGTCTCTCTCCAAAAACCTCAAACTCAAGACACTACAATTCAGTAGTAAAACCATCTGTTCTCTACGCCTCTGAGTGCCTTGTGATAATCAGGAAAGGTCTCTCAGGAAACTTGAACTTAAGGAGAGGAAGATCTTGAGAAGAATAATAGGACCCATACGGGAAGAGGGAGGCACCTACAGAATTCGGCACAATAATGAGCTCTACGGCCATCAAGAAGACATTGTTAGATGTATAAGAAAACGGCGCCTAGGTTTTTACGGACACTTTACCTGCATGACCTCTTGCCGGCTCACCAGTAAGATCTTCACAGTGGCCGGTAGACGGAAGGCCTCCAGATTAAAGTGGATCTCTATGGTCAGGATGGATCTAGACCATCTAGGGATCCCACATGAGTTAATACATGACAGCAACAGTTCTGATAAGCCATCTGGCAGGAGTTTGTCCCACATCACTTACTGGTAGGAAGAACACCGGGGTAAGCAGACCTTCAAGGACGGAAGAAAGAAAACTGGCTCATATTCAGACAATGAAGGAGTACTGGAAGAGGAGAAAACAGAAAGCTCAAGCGACGAGAAGATACGAGCCCCGTGGTCTTCAATAGGCCCAAACGACAAAGAAGAAGAAGAATATAAATCAAAGAAAATTAACAGGAACTGAACAACAAAACATTTAAAAGGAACTAAAACAATAAAGTGTGATGTAAGTTATAATGTATTGTTAATAAAGCCATACAACAGATTTAAAGTTATTGCAAAGTGAGCTTTCCGTAATCACGGCGATTCAACGTAAAGTGGCTTATCAAATGAACTATCAATTTAATGGAAAGAATTTTCAATGTGGAGAATAAATCTCCATGATACTCTGAAGAAGGAACGTCTTTGGCGACCTGCAAACATTACAGATCTGGATTCCGTAGAAAACCATCACGAAAAGACACAAATGATGGATAAGATGAAAAAAACAATCGGGCTAATAATATCAATGATGTACAACAAAGTTAAACTTATGATTTAGGGAAACTACGTTCTTGGGAAGCTACTTAAGAAGATAGAATTGAAGTATAACAAGAAATTTAACTTGAAAATAACCAGGCTCCAAAGAAAGATATAATGTTTGTCGAATTTTTACGATGATAAATATCTAATAGAGAGATTAGCTGAAATCAAGGTGTTGCTATTAGAACTAGAACAAATAGTGGGATGACACCTGAAGAAGAAACATGTTGGATGATTCTGTCTGGACCAAGAGGAAATTTCGAATCATGGACGCAATCCATCCTAAGCAAGGAAGCAACTCCAGATTTCACATTTGAATATCTATGAAATAAAATAAGTAATGAAGTAGAAAGAAAAGAAGAGAATTATCGTAATGAAAGTCAATAAATGATGAGATCAATACATTGAATCTAAAAAGCAAGAAAGAAAATTCAAGAAAAGAAGAAAGAAAAGGATTTAAATATTGAAAGTCTGGTCATATAGCCATGAACTTCAAATGGAAATATAAACATAAGTACAAAGATAAAGAAAATAATAATAAGAAAATGCATTTCGGAGTAGAAGGAATCAAAACAATGAAACAACATGGATAGGAGATAGTGGCCTCGACTAACCACGTCTGCCATGATAAAAACCTGTTTTATACTTGTCGAGAACTAAAAGAAACATAAAAGTGTATGAAGCAATGAAACAACCAGCGATGGGATTCGGAAAGGGTTCCGTCTTAATGAAAAGCTTCTTTTCGAAAGGGAATCAAATAAATATACAAATTGACAACGTATTGCAAGTATCTGATATGACGATTCATTTAATTTTTGGTACAAGGATTGCAAAGTCAGGATTCACTCAAACAATGAAGAGGAATCAACATATTCTTACGCTCATTAACAAAAAAAACGACGCATTTACAAGGAGTTGTCCGATGGAGACAAAAATTGGTGGAGAGGAAGATTATGTACAGAATAGAAAATGATTAAAATTTCAGACAAATTGAATGATTTATTTCAGAGTTAAAGAGTTACAAAATAACGAGCTGAATAAGGTGTTGACCCACCTCTACCCTGAATGCAAGGTACCACACTCCGTGGCATAGAGTGATAAAGCTCCCTGATGGTCTCCTGCGGTATTTCTTGCCAAATTTGCTATAATTGTCGGGCTAGGTCATCCACATTCCCTGGTGGATGCAGTCGCCTTCCCATCATATCCCAGACATGCTCGATTGGAGAGAGATCTGGGGATCTGGCTGGCCAAGGAAGTGTTTCACAAGCTGCAAGACAGGTCATAGCAACACGTGCCGTATGTGATCTGGCATTATCTTGCTGAAAAATAAGGCCAGGGTACTCCAAAAGGAAGGGTAGCAAAACAGGTCTCAGAATGTCGTCGACGTACCGCTGTGCTGTAAGTGTGCCGCTAATGACGGCCAAAGGGGTCCGGCTATCAAGGGAAATGGCATCCCAGACCATAACTCCTGGTTGAGGGCCTGTGTGGCGTGCAATAGTGAAAGCAGGATCGGCACGCTGCCCTGGGGGTCTCCAGACACGTCCGCGACGATCGTCAGGACACAGTTCGAAGTGGTATTCGTCGCTAAACACTATACGTCCCCAGTCAGCATCATTCCAACCGGATCGAGCCATGCACCACTGTAATCTGGCCCGACGGTGTGCAGACGTGAGTAGCAGGTGGCGTAGCGGTCGGTACGAGCGTAGATGTCGCTCTGTCAGTCGTCTGTGAATGGTCATGGTGGACACTCGTGTGCTGGTCACACGTCTGATGGTTGATAACGACGATTGAGGCGCTGTGACAGCTGATCTGACAACCACTCTATCCTCCCGCTCTGCTGTGGCCCTAGAGCGACCGCTACCTTCATGACGCTGAAATCTGCCATTGTCCACCCATTCCTGCCAGCATCTTCTAATCGCCGCATCACTTCGAACCATATGACGAGCGATTCTCCGATTTGCCCAACCTGCCTCTTTCAATCCAATGATACGACCTCTTTCAAATTCTGACAGTTGCATGTAATGAGCTCGAATCCTGCGGCGAGGCATTTTTTCAGTCGTTGAAAGATATCCTAACTCGCAATGCAACAGAAATTTTGACCATCAGATTGAGAATCGCTTCTTATATACACCTGCTGAGTGCGCAGTTCCGATGCGCTGTAGCTCTCGCTTTTCATTCATTGGACACCAAAGTTTAATCATTTCCATGGCGGTTCCAATGTCTTTGCATACGAAATTTCATTACAATCGGACAACTCCTTCTAGGTTTGTCGTTTTTTTTGGTAATGAGTGTAATTAAATGTTGATTTAATGCAAAAGCAAAAACAAAATGTAGTGTTAGGAATTATGAAATACCAGCTTTACGAGACGTATGTAGCATCAGTAAGAAAAATCCATCAGGGAATCATCTATGTCAAACAGATATGTATTAGATTAGGAAACATATTCAAAGAAAAGATGAGAATTGTATTAAGAAATAAACCATTAAAAGGGATGGACACTATAAACAAAGATTATGACATCTCATGTGAAGCATATAAACACGATAAACTAACAAATATTCCACATAGAAACCTAAAAGGGATGTCAATAACTAAAAAGTTATAACCTATAAACAAAGACATATGCGGTCCTGTCAACATCAATAACCATAGAAATGTAAATTACATGTTAACATTTATCGATTATTTCACGAGAAAGTCGTATATCTACTCCAAGAAGACCAAAAATGAAGTGACAAAATACCTGGAATCTGTTCATAGAATTCATACAGAGAGAGATTTATTAATGCAATGGGTTTTCCTGGAACAATGTTCTGCCATTTCAGATTCATCAAATAATTTGTTTCTAATGTAATATCCATGTTCCAGGGCCCTTTCTTTAATAGTTCTTTTGCTCTTCCCTAGATAAAACTTGTCACAATACAAACATTCTATTTTGTATACTGTTCCCATTTCTCCTTTTTTGAAACTTTCATTAAGTTTTTTGCATAAAAAATTATTTAATTTATTATTATAATTAAATCCAATATTAATGTTAAAATTAATAAAGAAATTAATATTTTATGTATTGAGAAAGATTGTAAAATGAGAAAAACAATTGAAAGTTTATACATACGAAATTCTAAAGATAGAAATATAAATAGAAACAATGGTGTTGAGGTTAATAATGTTATTGAAAACTTAGCTAGAGATTTAATTAAAAAATCTAGATGTAATAATAAGGTAAGAATAGATGAGATGAATTGTTAAAGTGATAGTTACTACAATGAAATGTTATAACTATCATGATTTCACGTCCCATATTTGTTATGAATTATTGTAGCTGAAGAAGAAGAGAAGGAAATAGTCTCTTCGAAAATTCCTTTGTAAATAAATGTATTTTAAATTTATTTTCAATTTTACATTTATTTTGTGATATGTGAAGATGATGATGATTAATAGAATGTTTATTATTGGGGAATTAAAGGCCACCACACATCTCAATTAAAAATAAAATATTTATACAATTAAAAATACGAGTATCTATCGAAATGTCCAACATTTCTTTGTCAAGAGGTTGGAATATAATAAGTTTCTGAATATAAGACCTAGAATCCATTGGAATATGTGATATAAGACCTACAATCCATTGGAACAAGTGATGTCCGCGACACACTAACTTCCAAGCATTACAAGTGTTAGCGCCGCATCACGGAAGGGAAAAAAGTATTCCTACGCGGTGGGCTGATTTAAACTTCATATGGGGGAAGCTAACAGCTTAGATTTAATCCGTTAATTGCAAGGGAGCAAGTGGTTTATTTTTTAAATATTTAGGATCTATACTAGTTGTTAATTTCCATGCTAAATACTGCATAATATTATTGAAAATATTTAATAAAAGTTGATATTCTAATTCATGTTCAGTAAATATATCAATTTTATAGTTAAATAAGTTCTTAATAATTTATTTCAATTATGATCATTGTTATTATAAAGTAATCATTAATGAATTGCAGAGAATGAACTTTATAGAAATTAAATAATAGTGTTTTAAATATTGATTTTTTAATTGCCTTAGAGTTGGTCTCTTTAAAAAAAAAAATATTATTTTTCATTTTATTTGAATTTTTTAATTATTAGCTTTTATATGTTTTTTATTAATACAAAGTAATTTTTGAAAAACGAATTGATTCCTCTTTCTTATTATTTGTTAGCCCTGACAAGTACTGTTTAAAAAAAAAAGAAATCATCTTATTACTCTGCCCCGCTCAGTTCTTCATCTGAATCAGAATTTACTGCCTGAAGGACCTTCGAAGCTGTTGGGATTTCATTTCGAGCATAAAATTCGTGTACCTTTTTCCGAATACATGACAAATCGAAGCTATCATATTTTCGCATTCTAGTCCGGTGACCTGGACTTGACTGCCGACAACGGACAGCCGACAATGGCTGACCAACGCATTTCGCTTCCTTTCTGATCGCGAAAATTTTGGAGGAACTTACTCCAGTAAAACTGCTCGTTAGCTCCACGATGGCACGAATGGAATGCGAAGGATTATCAGTACGCAGTTTGCAATAAACATTCAATAAGATTTGCTTCGCTTGACTGTTCAAAGCTTTTCCTTGACCGGGACGACGAAACAATTTTAACGGGGACGCCATGATTGAATTCGTTAAATTGCTTACTGCACATCGTATCTGAGCATTATGTAAATTTCTATCTGATATTAATTCACATATAACATAATGTTATAATTATATCACTTTTATATTAAAATTCACTAAATAAAGTTATTATTAATATCTTAGTATTTATTTAAATTAAGATTTTTGTTAGGGATTCTTTTCTGATGCGTAGTGACAAACCGTCGCACACGCTCCTACCTCTGGCAATGCTTCAAAGTTAATCTGTCGCCGACTGTAGATTCCATTGGAACATGTGATATCAGGTGGTTCCATTGAAAGTTGGGGGACAATACAAAGCTTCATTTGGACATGTCAAGGGGGAGGGCGGAAACAATTTTTTTCCCTTTTTTATAAAATGAATAAAATTTGTGCATAAAAACAAAATAAATTAGAAACACAGTGACATAGTAAAAAGAAATAAATTGGTATTATAACACCTTTTTATCTGTAAGAATGAAATAAGACTTCTTTCATTTTCTTTTGAAGTCGTTTAATTCCCGACGTATGATTTGAGGTTTATAATAATTTAAAGAGTGCTTAGTATTATAAACGTGGCATCCTGTTAAGCAATTAATATCTCCTCGACGTACAGCTTTAGTGTGCTGTGCTGCGTGTTTCTTCAATGCCTGACGGGTCTCACTAATATATCTACATCGGTCTTCATTTCAAGAGTTTGCTTAAACCACACCCCTTGTATTGGCCTCAGCTACTTGTGTTTTCTTAAATTTAATCTAATTTTCTCAATTTCTAGTTCACAATATTTTTTGTTGTTTCTAGTTTCAGAACAATTATTTTTTAAAGAAATTGAGAAAATTAAATCCTTATTAGTTTCCAATGATTATCCAATGGCATTCATTGTACGACATATTACCGGTACCCCCTATTGGTATATACAATCCACTTAATAGCAATATAAACAGTAATAAATATTATGTGTCTATTCCATATCATCCATCCATATTTCCAGTCATTAAGACCATATTGAGCAATCTTCATATCTCCCTCACTTCTCCTATCACACAAACCTTAAAAACCGTTATTTAACTGAAGATAAAGCACTTTAGCTGAGGCCAATTGTCGTCTGAGTTTCCGGTTCACACCATGTGCATTCGAAAGCTCTTCCATAACTATGTCAATCAGCAAAATTTTAGCAGCAGACAGCCAGGGGTATAGGAGCTATGAGGGGTCAAAGTTAACATGGTGGCCTATGGGAAATCACTTATAAGTCACTGCAAGAGGCTTATAAGTAAACTGCAACCTTAGATAAGGATAAACAGACACAATAAGCAGATATTGATTGGAAAATAAACAGGAAATTGTTATTGATCAGCTTCAAATCAGGTATAATCTGATTGTGTCTGTCTCATCTTTATCTAAGGTTGTAGGCTAGTTATAAGCCTCTTGCAGTGACTTATAAGTGATTTCCCGTAGGCCATCATGTTAACTTTGACCCATGATAGCTGCTATACCCCTGGCTGTCTCCTGCTAAAATTTTGCTGGTTGACTTAGTTATGGAAGATCTTTCAAATGCACATGGTCTGAACCGGAAACTCCGATGGCGATAACGTGACCTTCACTTGTAAGCACTTGTTAATTTATCATACACCTGAAATCTTATGTCAGGAATTAAATGGCTTCAAAAGAAAATGTAAGGAGTCCTATTTCATTCTTACTGATAAAAGGCATTATAATGATAATTTATCTATTTTTACTATTCCACAATATGGGTTTCATAAGTTTTTCCAATTTATTTTGTTTTTATGCACAAATTTTATTAATTATATAGAAAAAACGGATATAAAAGAAAACTTTGTTTTTGTTTCCCTCCCCCGTGGTAATGTCCAAATGAAGCTTGTATTGCCCCCTAACTTTCAATGGAACCTCCTGTTATCACATGTTCCAATGGATTCTAGGCCTTATATTCGGAAACGTAATCTTTTCCAACCCCTTGACAAAGAAATGTTGGATATTTCGAAAGTACTCGTATTTTAATTGTGCATATGTTTTATTTTTCATTGAGGTGTGTGGTGGCCTAAAATTCTCCAATAATTCAACGTACACATGTTAATTATTAGAAATGTTTATAAAGATGAAAAGAATCGGGATATAGTCTTCTAGAAGATAAAGACACTCAAGTAGAAGAATATAAAAATTTAACGAAATTCTTTATAGCAAATAACGATTAAATATCTTCGAATGAAGAATACGAAGAGAAAGTATCTCATTTGGAAAATGATGAAAGAATTGAAGAAAACATAGACGAAGACGAAAGTGAAACAATTTCAGAAAACGAATCCGAAAATGAAGAATAAAATTAAAAACCTGAAGAACAAGACATTCAAGAAATTACACACACACAAAGAGAAGAAATATATCGAGAAATAAATTTACAGAAGCGCGATAAAGAAATAAAGAAATAGATCGTGAACTGAAGCTCTACAAAGTAAGGAAAAGAAACTTTGAATGAAAGCAATGGAAGATGAAATATCAAGCATCCGTCAAACCTTACAGAAGAGAAATAGTCCCATTAATAAGCTTGTAAGTTATTTAACAGTGAAACATCTTCTATGAAATCACCATATTGCCATTGAAATAACCATCGTCCATCGTTCATTATCCCTGAAATCTTACAAATAACTAATAATCAACTCAGACGCAAATGTATTGAATCTTTTTTTTTTTCCAAACCACTTTTTACAACAAAACTTATCTAATCAATATATTACTGAGTATTTCGAGTGTTTCAAGTTCCATTCCGGAAAATCACACATTTGTTTGACTGTAATAAGAAAATACAATCAAAGGAAAGCAGAGATGACACCGCCCACTCTTCCATCCGAAATTCACTTTCTTTATCTTTAGTCATCAGCTTTCGTCCCATGAAATACATAAATAAGAAATAAGGAATTTAACTTTCCTAAATAATTCAACAAATGATAACCAGAATTTTGTTTTCATCAAACCAATGTTGACTACCCACCGCCTTTGACGAATTGGATTCAATCCGTAGTTCTTTTTCACCACTAGAAGTCGACTTCGTTCGCATGTGACTGTGATGGACTTCCTCTTCTTCAATTTCCAATGTGTATAAATATGAGTTTCAAATTTATGTTTCTTTTACTGCTGAAGATGGCTATGTGGTTGTAAAAGAACACAGAAACTGTACAAGTTTTATTTTCATGTGCATTTTATTAATTTTATCACACACTATGTTCCCGATTTATTTTCCATACAAATATTTTTAACTTTGTCACAAATTAATATTACTCTAAAAAAGACATCCTATTTTCATCTTCTTCTTCTTCTTACGAGTTTGGCCTACTATGGACCGCGGGAAACAATTGACTAGATGAATAGTCTTTTCCTCTCCTCCCAGTATTTCTTCATTCTCTCACTCTGCTTCCGCCTTCTATCATCTGACCAGATTACCTTGGTCCTCGTAGTTTCTTTACCCTGGAACCCCCTGAATCCATTAACTCTCATTCTAAACATTTTCCTATTCCAGATCTCTTCTGAATTAATTCCAACTTGTTGCATGTCTCTTCTAGTTTCCTCAACCCATTTAGTCGTCGACTTTAAGTTGGTGATATAGTCGAAGATCTTCTTAGTTAATCTAGATTCGCTCATTCTTACGAGGTGACCATAAAATATCAGTCTTCTCTTACGTATCGTGTCTGTAATCTTTTCCACCCGTTTGTATAAATCCATATTTTTCCTCTTCCTCCATGTACCATCCTCTCTTTTTTCCGGTCCGAGTATCTTCCTTAAAATTTTTCTTTCTCTCTTTTCAAGTTCCTCTATTTCCCCTTTTTTGTTTAAAATTAGGCATTCTGAACTGTAGATCCCTTCCGGCTTGACAACCGTGGTATAGTGTCTGAATTTTGCGTTGTAGGAGAGAGCTTTTTTGTTATATATATTTTGCACTAACCTGTATGCCAGTTCCAACTTACTGATGCGTCCTTTGATTGCCTCTTTATCAAGACCATTTGGCTGGATCCATTCTCCTAGATACTTAAATTTGTCAGTTCTTTTAACCTTTCCATATCTTGTATTCAGGTGCGTTTCTCTGCTATGTTTGTATTCCATGTACTCAGTTTTCTCATATGAGATCTTGAGTCCTGTTTTTTCTGCGATCTCGTGCAGTTTTTCAAGCATTATCTTGGCATTTTCCCTCTTATCTGTTAACAACGCCAAATCATCAGCGAATGCTAGACACTCAACTTTTAAACCCTTCTTCTTCGCACCTAAACAGATTCCTTCAATTCCGCTTTCCGCCATGGCATTCTTCCATGTTCTCATAATTTTTTCCAGAACGATATTAAACAGAATTGGTGAAAGTCCATCCCCCTGCCTAACTCCTGTCTTAATCTGAAAGGGCTCTGAAATTTCCTCCTGAAATTTAACTTTAGAGACAGTATCTATTAATGTTTGTCTGATGATCGATCTTGTTTTTTTATCCACGCCGAATTCTTCCAAGACATTGATGAGCGTCTGACGGTCTATCGAGTCATATGCTTTTTTGAAGTCGACAAACGAAATCACTGTGTTCTTACCCCTCAACGCTCTAATTCTCAGGATGCTTTTGAGACAGAAAATTTGTTCCACACAGGATCTTCCCTTTCTGAAGCCTCCCTGATATTCTCCAATCTGATGATCCACCTGTTTTTCCACTATGTTAAGTAAGGCCTTGGAGAGTATTTTGTAAGAAACAGGTAACAGTGAAATTCCTCGGTAGTTGTTAGGGTCTGTGCGGTCACCTTTCTTGTGGAGCGGATGTATCAGAGCACATTTCCAATCACCTGGTATTGTTTCTTTTTCCCAGACATCGCAAATCAGATGATGTAGGCTTTCTACTGCCTTATCTCCTCCGAACTTCCACATTTCTGCAACAATACCATCCTCTCCTGGTGCTTTATTATTTTTCAGTTCTTTAATAATACTTTTTATCTCAATGAGGCTTGGTGGTTTTGACAGTGGGTTTATGTCGGATGGCTTCTTAAAGTCCAGTCTTTCAGATGGTGCTTCGCAGTTTAGAAGGGTATCAAAATATTCTGCTAAAAGTTGGCAGTTCTCTTTGTTACCTAAAGCAAGGGTACCGTCCTGTCTTTTAAAACAGAGACTTGGAGGCTGGTACTGATGTAATTCTTCCTTAAATGTTTTATAGAATATTCTAGTGTTATTTCTTTTGAAATTTTCTTCCAAACTTTCCAGTCGGCTTTTATCATACTTTCTTTTTTCTCCTCTGATTATCTTTGCAGTAATTTTCCTTTGTTGATTGAAGTCATTCCATGTTTCAATGAAGAAAATTCAGAATAAAAACTAAGAAATTGTAAATGAATAAAATGCCGATAGAAACCCCTTAAGAAATGTATTTTGTAGATGTTTTATTCAAATAATTCAAAGAGATTCTAATAAAAAAAAATATAAAAGAATTTCATTGCAGGATATAAATTTATTAGGTAAACAGACAATTTCAATTTCTACTTTGTTGTTAACTTTGTTTTCCCAAACTCTGGAAATCTCTGAAACCTTACTTTCTCCTTCGACTTTCCCATCCTATTAATCCTGCGTTGTTCTTAAAGATCTCACTCATAAGTAAATTGTGTTTAGTTTGACAAACCTTCAAATAAAAACAAGAAGTTATTTTCAATGCTGCAAGTGCGATATTTATTTAAAGAATAATTACATTACAAAAGTTGCCAAATTAAACAGTTTTATTTTTCAGAACATCTTTAAGATATTTATTTTAATTAATTAACAGAACAATTTACTAACTATTAAATTGAACATGTGATTTTTTTTCTTCAAATTAGAAACTTATAAAGGCAAATAAATTGTAAGAATTTATACAAATACTTTTAAAGATAATTCAGAGACTATTATTGTCCTCAAAATCTAAGAAAACGAATTACAATAATATTTCTGGTAATAACAATTTTAATAATGATAATATGTCTTTTTCTTAAATTAATAATTTCTATAAATTAATTAAACATTTTACAATGGAAAAAATTCAGACAGTTATTTAAATATGATAAGGCTTTATAATAAAATATTTTGTTGATTATGTCATGTGATGTAGAGGTGCTGGAACTTTGAAATAAGGTGCTGGAAAGTGTCATCAGTGCAGGGGGAAATCTCGTCTTTTTCGGTTTTTCGGATTTTCGATTTCATCTCGTCTTTTTCGGTTACCGTACTAATCATCCTAAAGACATTGAAAAAATATATATATATATATATATATATTTGTTAAAATAAATATCTAGAAACATTCATAGAAAAGTGTATTTTATTTAATTTGTTATATTTTAAACAAACATAAAAAATTGGTTTGGTAATTTTTTAAAATTTAAAATTCTGAAAAGACTCTAAAGAAGAAAAGGAATTTGTTATTAATAGAAAAATATTTCAAATAACTTGTATTACAGCAATTAGTAATATGGTGTTATTAGTTGTAACTAGATTAGAAATGATTCAGCAAAAAAAAAATATTCAAATGAAACTGATTGATTTTAGTTTGGATTCGTTTTTCTGAAAAATATATGACCGATATATTTCATAAATGAAGAAATTATGCTTCTAGTTCATTGGGTAAAAATTTAGTTAGAATAGTAAGTAAAACTATTAATTATAATTTCTAGTTGATGCTTGTTTCTTCGAACGATTTTTTTTAATTAATCATTTATTTAGTTTAAGTGAGGCTGCTATTTTTCTGCGATGTCGTAATCCCATGGCCTGAATAGTATATTCATCACATTTGGCCGTTTTTGACCTAACAGTTTTTTGTCTATCGCGCTCCAAATACCTCCTGTTTAATTATGACCACACGATGAAGTGTGGTCATAATTAAACATTGGCCTTATCTTGATTTGGAACACTTACAATCTACAAAATCTACAGTAATATGAAGGGCTTACAAGGTAGGTAAATATATTCTTTGAACATTAATGGTGATGGTATTTGAAAAAAATTCTCTGAGATTTGAATACTGTTGAAATAATTATATAATAAGCATTGAATAATTAAATCTAAGTGAAGGCTTGCATTGTGTGAATAGAGCGAGTGACCACGAACATAGATGGTTGGCAGCCCAACAATGAGAGGATATGAAGAAAACTGTGGACTTAGATGGTGGCAACAGAGCGGATCGGTCGTTATTGTTTTTATGCACGCAAGATTTCGGATCAAGTAATTTCCGAAAAAGATATGTTTTTAAGTAAACTTCTTAGCAGCTGATTTTCAATCATGAGAATAATTTTGAGAAGATAGTTCTCATGATTGATTAATCTAATATTAATAATTACAGGAGCCGATCAACCAAGTAGGGATAAGTCGTAGGACTAAATTCGTTTTGGAACATAGGCACGGCGGTATTGGTACTCAAGCCAAGATAAAGAATAATTGTGTGTCTACTGTAATAAAGTCATAGATGTATTAGTGTTCCACGACAAGCATCCAAGTAAGTGTTGTTTATACAGATTATATTTTATCCCGAGAGACAAGTTTGTCCAGAAGACAAAAGTGCATCCGTTGACAGTGAATTATTAGACTAGTATTTCTACTTAGTGATTATAATAATACTGATATAGAATATCTGATTCGAACTCATAATTAAAGTATTCATCGATATTGATATTATAGAAACGAACATATAGAACAGATGAAGTTTGTTTAGAAGCGAGATTCGAATGGACTTGTGAATCTAATGACTTTTAGGATACGCAGTAACTTTGAATGGCTGTAATTTAACTTATCACACTTTTTGTAACTTGAATATAATTTAAATTCATATAAATGTTTCTCTAGTTATCTATTCTATTGTAACTATTCATAATTAAGCCCTTTAAAAAAAAACTTAATATCAAATAAACATATATTCACCAACAAATACAATTATATTCGTTACATGTTCTTATCCCCTTATTATTCTAACATTTTTTGACTCAAACAAATCATACATTTCGTTGTAGTTACCCTACTAAAATTTTTTAGCAATTGTTCTATCTTTATCTTTTGGTAATTTCCTCCAGGTGATTTATTATCATGTGATAAAACTATTTTCATTTTCATATTACCTCTCATTCTCTGTTCATAACTAAAAATTATTAACTTGTATTATTTTTCTCAGATATGTTTTCTATAATGCTATCATTTCTCTCTCTTCGAATTTTAGATATTACAAGTCCGGAGATCCTATTTCAAGTTGTTCTTTAGGTTAATTTTCATTGAAAACCATCAACCAGCATTATACATCTGGCTTCATTCATCAATCATTTGTGGCAGACTATTACATATAATGTACTTTATCTCGTTATCAATACTAAACGAATTCGATTTATTCTAGAAGTATATAATCTAAAGTTCTTTATAATACAAATAATAAGAAAATATGAGACTGCTGCCTGAAAATTATTATGTTGAGATAAAATAGTGACAAATAAGTTGCAAAACTCATCCACCTTCTAATTCTAAAACATTTGATCCAATATACATAAAAGCAGAATTTGTAAAATCCATTTTTGAAATATTTTGTTCAGAAATCCATTTTGAAATGCTCTGAATGGCTCTTAAACAAATTAAAGAATTACTTCCATGCTATGAAATAGGGAAACGTTTTCCTATATTACTAGCGAGAGGAATGAAGTTATTTCATCATTCGTCTGAAAATCACTTCTTTTCAAGAAAGTCCGCTACTGTTTTAGAAACGATCAGTTTAACAAGAAATATTAAAATCAAAGAAATACGAAAATACTAAAATTTAACAAAAATAAATTATCAGAAATATCTTGAGATAGAATCGTTGTAATTCCTTCTAAGTTAGGATGAAGACATTTATTTTCTACTAAAAGTAAAATAAAAAAATAAAAGTTTGTGTGTTTTGTAAAATTCTTTGAAATACTTACATCCTAAATGGGAAATTGCGTAATAGAAAGAAAACAGGAGATTAGAAAATATGATTTTGGCATTAGTCAACTATTTCTATAAGGAAGAAATCTTTCTGTATTGAATTTTAAAGGGGTTAGGATAAAATTACGTAAAAATAAAAAAGAAATGCTAAGCTGGGAGAATTCTACTTTATTCAGTTCTAATTTAATGAAACGTTTAAATTAAGTTAGTCATGAAAGCTGCTTAAAGAATACAGAATTATAGCTATAAAAGAATTTCTCAAAACACAATATTTAAATGTTATACAATTATTGAGGAATTAGAATTTATTTGGAGTGATTTAAAATATATTCTTCATTAATCAATAAACAATCATCTGAAACTTTATTTTATTAAAATAAATAGTTGGATGACAAGTTACATTTATTATAACTAATTCCTTAGTGTCATAATTAAGAATGTTTAATATCTAAGATGATTGGAAATCCATCATTTCAAACGCGAAATAGAATTGAAAACTATTACTAATTAAATAAACATCAAATCCAAGAGCAATAATTTTACTTTACTCTGATACCTTCTTCAGATCAGTCATCAGCAACACTGGTAGTTGAAGCTACACTACATGCCAAAAGTATCCGGAAACCGTTCCGACGAAGTGGATCGGGCAGGGCAGGAGGTTTGATGCGTCATCGGACTCTATAAAAGCGTTGGTGGGAGTTTGGGCGGTCATAATTCTGTGTTTCCAATAAAATGAGTAAGTCAGGCAAGCTCAGTAACTTCGAACGTGGCGTGATAATCGGATGAAACCGTTGTAGGTAACCAGTTCGTGAAAATGCGTCAAATGTGACATAACGAAATCAACTGTGAATGATGTAATTTTAAAATAAAGACGTCAAGTCAGTGAATCGACAGCTGCACGAAATGGACGGACCTTGGCCGTCGAACCCTCAAGAGAGTAGGGAAACAAAATCGTAAGTCTCCGTTGGTGGTGATGACGACGGAGTTCCAACTTCCGAACGGGAAGCATAGGTTGCAATGTTGCAGAGGTCACCGCCATTGGACTGTGGAGGAGAGGAAAAACGTTCAACGGATTGATGAATCTCGCTTCACGATCTGGCAGTCCGATGGACGCATGTGGGTTTGGCAAATGCCTGACGAACGTTTCTTATCGAACTGCATTCTGCCAACTGTTAAGTTCGGTGGTGGCAGCATAATGATGTGAGGGTGCTTTCTTTCTTCGGCCTGGGTCCCTTAGTTCCTGTGATGGGCAACATGAACTCTGCGGGCATCATGTACCGTGGCATTCTGGACAACACTGCCCTTCCAACTCTTTGACAACAGTTTGGGGAAGACCCTTTTCTCTTCCTGCAGGATAACTGTCCCGTACACACATCAAAGCTTGGGCGACCGTGGTTTGATGACATGGGTGTTCCACAATTTGACTGGCCGTCTCACAGCTCCGATCTCAACCCCATTGAACATCTGTGGTACAAAATAAAACGCAGATTAGGTGCCCAACCACATCGCCCATCTTCCGTGGCCGGACTCACTTCAGCAGTCATGGCCACCTGGAAGTCAGTTCCAACGACCACCTATGAAAACTTGGTGGAAAGACGTGTACAGGCTGTCATCGATGCAAAAGGGGGACCGACATCATGTTAATACGTGCTCAGAAACCTCCGCGTCCGGATACTTTTGACTACATAGTGTGTAACTTACATTAAACAAAAAAATGAAATAAAACAACTATTCGATATCAAATGGGAATTGAAAATCTTCAGACAGTGAGGTAAATCTCCTCCCAACAGTCAATCGACAGCAATTGTTTCGAAATCTTGATGTATCCAAATAAAAATCGAATCTTGTGGTCTATAATAGTCTTCTAACTATCAAATAGCGATAGTGATTTTATTTTCCTACTCCAATTTTATCATTGCCGATGATCTTCTGATTTAAGTCTGGCAAATAAAAATATCCTAATTATCAGCCACAGAATTTTGATAAACATAATGCAACAGCGCAAAATTTGAAATGTATTAATTTCTTTTTTTTAAATTTGAAAATTGAAATTTCACTTCCCGTAGTTTCAGTTATGTTTCGCTAAACGCAAAATTACAACGGTCCGGCTTTTTTTCTTACAGTTTTCTCTTTGTAAGTATTTTTGCCATATTTTCTGTTTTCTCACCTCATTCTGTATGCTTTTTGTATTTTATCAGTTTCTTTCCGTTGATTGAAGTGAACACAGATGATTTCAAAAGAAATAATTCAATCTCTTGTAAATTCTACACCTATTGTTTTCATGTATTAATGGTAATGTTATTATTACAACTTCAAGCCCTTTACTTTACTGTGCAAATGCCTGACAGTATTGTCCTCATTTCAAAGAAGATAATTGATAATGGTTAATCCTCATCCATTTTCATTTTTTCATGAGAATCTAGGAAGGAAATGATTTTCACTGCATCGACTATGTTAATTCTTTGCTAAAGAATGAGTTATAAATTACTTAAGTTTGTTTTAAATTTATTTTTCAAAAGACACTCGCCTTAGAAATAACATTCATTTTACGATTTATCAGTTGAACGCAATTCTGTTGAACAAAAAAATTGTTAGGAAAATTTGTAATTTGAATGTATGTAGTTTAGGATCATGAGGAAATATTGGCAATTTTTTTTATTTCTGTTTGGATCACTTCAACGCTATACAATCTCAATTGCTATAAATATTCTATACAGATTTGGAGAAAACAAAGTTGAATGAAGTTTATTGGTGGCAAAGCTTCCAAAACACAAAATAAAAAAGTTTCGAAATTATTTTTATTTAATAACTTCTCCATTTTTGATTTTGACATTTTGTGGGTGAGTAAAATGAATCTCTTCCATTCAATCACTCTATCACATTTCTCTTCCAAATCTTCCTTCACTCATCTAGTCTTTTTATTTCGTTTTTCCCTGAAGGTCGCTTTCTTACGGAATCATAAAACTATCTTTACTTTCTTATCGTCTTTTATTTTCTTTTAATTAATAAACAATTTTTAATGTGTATTAACTTTTTTTTAATACTTTTAACAGTTATCTTTTCGTTCATGGTTTCATTGCTTTTTTCTTCCAGGTGACCATAATGCAGTCCATAAACTTCATTCACGTGCGTTTTTGTTGAAAATATTTATGCAGCCTTTTTGACCTTGCTCAGCAGTTTTCTAATAAAATATATGGTCAATGTTTTCCTGCTCTTTGTAGATTGGAATAACACTAAATGTGCTCATGATCTTTTCAAGATTTTTAATAAGCAAATGTGACTGCAACCTTGAAATCATTATTTCATCATGAAATGTTGTTGAATAAGTTCAACACTCACCGACATTCGAACTAAAAGATATCGAAGGAATTTTAATATTCTAAATCTATTGATAAAAGCAGATTTTTTTTGCTCTTTTTTAAACTTTTTTGGTTTTTCTTTGTTAAGAAATCTTTTTTGAATTAGAAAATAGAAATAGCAACAGCAACCAATGGGTCCTGCCTAAAATTACGAATTGTAACGATACTGTGATCTAAGACAAAATTTTAAAATCGTGATCGAAATGAATAAGGAATCAAATTTTGCCATCAGCAGTCTGAAAACGAATCTTTTAAAAGAAAGCCCATTATTGTTTTAAAGAATTAAGAAAGAATTAAGAAAGATCACTGAAATAAGGATCTAATTTCCTTTTTTTTTTTTTTTTTTTTTTTTTAATAAAGTTCGTATACAATACAATAAATTGTATTCATATAAGAGTACAGAGTTCTGTGGGACGAGGTAATACTAAATACTTGAAAGTCCTATCTTCTTTCTGAATCCCGTGGAATTATCTTCGTTGATGAAATGCACTGACCTTGTGAATAAATTACTAAATGGATAGACAAATCAATAAATAATTAAAAGTTCATGAATAAATTATAACAGTTCATTATTCATCTTATATCTTGATATCTTCAAAGCAAAGTCACATTATATTTATCGAAACATCATTTCACAATTTAAATTCAGCACTTATCGAAAAAGTTATCTATAGTTATTCGGAAATTCACGATGTAATTCAAGAATCAAGTTTATTCTTATTTTCCTTAATTATTCTCAAAATAATTAATAGGTTCCTTTAATTATCTTTAAATGTCATCACCTTATGTGATTAAAATATCTACTAGCTTCTTTAATATTAATGGTTTTATTTAAGGCTTAACACCGTGTGTGGCTTGAAATATTTCCGCTCTCATCGGTAAAGTTCGTTTGGAAATCTTTAAAATTATTGCTATTTTCCTCGCTTCCTTCGACGCAAATGATTGTCCATAAAGTAATTAAAGTCAAATACTTACAGTTCTCCGAACTGGATCAGGTAGTCAGCTATTTTATCTTCAAATAATCCACTTCAATTTGGTTTGTTCGGGATAGGCTTATGGTTTGTTCGGGATAGGCTTATGGCTTGCTATCTTTGATTTTCGTCACAATTAGGCCCTCTTCTCCTAATTTATCCTACAGCTTGAGTAATTATATTTAGCACTTCGGTTGAATTTTGCTCCATCGCTTTAAAACATCTTCGTCTCATTTGTTTCTTCTGGTCCACAGGAATCCGGCCTCAATGCTGGAAAATGAACCTTATCTTGCGAGAGCTCTCTTCAAAATCGGTGACCAAAGGAAGTCGCTTCGTTCTCGTCACTGCCCAAATATCCAACAACAATGGGATTGCTTGTCTCGCTTCGTGCTTCTCCCGAGCGCGAGATTCTCGTCGGGTTTCATTGTTGACTTTAAACTTTCCAATTGAAATTCGCAATTGAAGCTTTGCGTTGGATTTCTTTTTTTTGAGGAATAAAAAATTTTCCTTTTGTTTATTCCGCTTCAGA
>JAFIDM010064482.1:10690-25847 GCA_023159025.1 Thereuonema tuberculata
GGGGGGGGGGGGTTGAACCTATGAAAACAAGAGTAGCATGAAAATAGCACAAAATAGAAGTAGTATGAAAATGAGATACCATAACTCCATTAAATATGTTGCAAAATGGAAACTGCATAGTGAAAACAAGCCTTTTTAGCATTTTTTCACAATTTTGAGAAATTTTGCACTTTTTCGAAGTCCTGTATCTCGGTACCTATGGGGTCAAAAATAAGTTTGACTAGTGAAAATTGAAGGAAATTTAATCCTCTACAAATCACTATTTTAAAGTTTTCCGCTAAAATCAACCGTTTTCGAAATATTTCGAAAAAACTGAAAAAAGTGCAAAAATTTTGCGGTTTTTCGCCCTCCCCCAATTTTCCACAAGGCATTTTTGTTCGGAAAATTGGGTGTAGAATTACTGAACACCAACAAATAACATCCCAAAGTTTCGTTAAATTCGGAATTTTTTACAGGTAAAAAGTATATGGCGACTGGACTACTGCTACAATTACCAAGGTCCCAACGGGACCCTCCTTTCCGCTGACAACCTACCGTTTCAGCGACGCTCTGGCGAAACTCCTTACCGAAACGCTACTTAACTAATTTCGTAGGAAGCATCTTACCTGTTACAGGTGAAAAGGTTACAGGTTAAATTTACTAAAAAGAGATACGAATTCAAGCAAACCCCTTCTAAAGCAGATAAAGTATAATTTATGGTAATAATATATTTCAATACTTACCTAGGGACCGAAATAACAAGTGATGGTAGAGTGGAGCATGAAATCACAAGACAGTTGGAGAAAGGGGGAAAGCTATACCAGGGAGTGAGACACCTGATATGGGATAAGAAAGTCCCAAGGAAGGCAAAAGAAATAATCTATAAAATGTATTACGTGCCTATAGTCACCTATGCAGCGGAGACATGGGTGATGAATGCTAGAGACTGGAGTAGACTTCAAGCTGGGGAGATGAAGTTTCTTAGAGGTATAGTAGGGAAGACTCGATTAGATAGAATGAGAAATGAGGATATCCGGGAGGAGTTGGGGGTAAAAAGTTTGAGGAAAAAGGTGGAAGAGGGAAGGCTGAGGTGGTTCGGGCACGTGAAAAGAATGGAAGATGGTAGGACTCCTAAGGTTAGGCGTGAGTTAAAAGAAGGAGGGAAGAGACCAAGAGGGAGACCGCTGGATGATGTGAAGCACAGCCTGGAAGAGAGAGGCATCCCATGCGAAAGAATATGTAGAGAAGAGGCTTGGAAGAACAGGGAGAGGTGGAGAGGCTTAGTTAATTCCTAGACCCACAGTTGGTGGAACGGGAAAGGATATGTATGTATGTATATATGTATGTATGTAATATATTTCAAGTACAATTCTTAAAAAAAAATCAATATATTATTAGCTTATATTCGTAACATCTCACTTTAATCATAAAATAGGATCAAAAGAATTAACTCTTTTTTCTTCTAACTGCATTTCGGGTCTTTATGTTCATTTGTTTTGATAATTTTTTGAACGAAAAAACCGGAGCAACATTAAAGCGAAATGAAAAATAATTAAACTAATATTTTATAAAATTTTAAAACTTTAACTCTTTTTAAAGGCTTTAAAGTGGGCGCCATTTTCAATTTCAAATCATTTAAAATTAATTAAAGTAACAATAAATTTAAATTACAAAATTAAATTAAATTGAAATTTACAAAAATTGAGAAAAGACGTTGCTTCGATGACGGGAAGTGAACCCAAGATAACACGGTTGGAATGGTTGGCAATACCTCACACTGATCGCTTATAATGTGCTAACAACCTATGAAGACAATCGTGTGAAGTAACATGGGATGTGACATATTTAATTTTATAATAATTTTGAATTAAAGATTCTTCTGATGATTCGCTCAATGGAATAATGTCTTGAAACCAGTATCCGAATCAATGTCGACCAGGGAATTTAAAGAAACCATCCTTTTGTCTAAAATTCCATCTTGGAGCAACTATGTTTCTACAGTCTTGTTTGATAGTGTTTCTCCAGCCATCAACTGTAACGTTCACCAACGCTTCCTCCAATATTTCAATATCTTGTTAACTTCAGCCTCATTAAAATTACTACTGTATCCATTTCTTCTTTCAAATAAACTTTTGCAATGTGCCCATATAAGTTCAACTGGATTTAAATCGTAGTGATATGGAGGCAACCTGAAATTTTTATATCCATTCATTTCATACAGTGTATCACTGACATATCGTTTCTTGGCATGGTTTCGAACACATTGTAGTAGCTCACACTTCAGTTCATCACTATGATAGAGAATTTGATACTGATGCAACCAGGCTGTAATATTAGCTTTCTTAGTATTCGTAGTTGGAGCCATTGCGATACGGAACGTTGCCCAATACTATAATGTCTTTGGTAGGCAGATTTGGCAGAAGTTGGTTTCCGAACCAAGTTTTGAAATTGTTACCATTCAGGTTGTGATGATAATGCCGTGTCTTCCTGACTAACTTAAATAATAAAGATGCATTCGGAAGAAATGCTTGATCATTCCTGCATGCACAATGATAAAACATGGCCCAGGTTCTTGATTTACTTTTCGAGCAGTTTTCACTGTTCCATCTTGTTTAGGAATATTAGACATATAAAGCCATGTTTCATCCAGTCAAAAAGTTTGATCTGCCATCTTCTGAAAACATGCCGTGAACCAACGACGGATAAGACATCTCTCGAAATCATTAACATAGGTTATAGGCATACGGCTCTTTGCGTCCCCGGAGGCCTTGATTTCTGGTTTTATTCTGCAGAAAGTTCTTTTTTAAATTCCCTATAGCTTCAACTACTTGATCCTAAATTTGCTGTAAAGATATTAGAGGTCGTCCATTCTCAAATTCCTCTCGGAAATATTCCTCGACTTTCAAAATAATTTCCCCAATGCTGCTCTGCAATATTTTGCGTGCTGACATTTTCAGGAATGACATTTTCATTCACATTGTCAATGAAATCAGCGCCTTTGCTTTGAGATGCGGCCATTCTGATTGGCTTAAAAATAGCTACATTATGGCCATTCGGTGTGTATTCAATTGTCATCCTATGCTACTTGCAGTTTGATTTCCATACCCATGTTCTGATTCCTTTCGGTAGCTATTCCAATAAAAAGGCTTGTTATATCCCTTTTCGACATAAATACGTATGGAATCTAGTAAAAATTAAAATCTCTTCATCCGTGATGCTACAAGTAATATTTATTCTCCTGAACAATTAAGAAAAAAAAACATTAACAGTGCTAAAAAAATCATCACTGCTATATACTGATAAAAAGATGAATAAATTACCAAAGTAACGCTAAAAAAATCTAAAGTTAGGATAAACTAAAAATGAACATAAAACAAAATTACGCTGCCATTACGATAGACGCTTGAGTAAAATATTGAAGCGCAACCGTAGCTAAGAAATAAAAGTTAAATTAACATCTGTGGCAAATAAAACAAACACTAAGACAGTGAAAAATTTTAACTAAATATTCATATAGTTCTTATAAGCTTGTTATTTAAACACACACAAAATATCAGTGTATAGATATAAGAAAGAATGCTTCGAAATAATATTGTGTTTGCTATGCCGAGTCTATTGTCACTTACTATAGTTGAATCCAAAAGAGGATTACTGATTAGAAATTCTTGGTTCCTTATGATTACAGATAAGATGGGGTGAAAGTAAAGATAATTGCTGTCAAGCGGCTGAGAGATAATAATCGCTTATCCACCATCTCTCAAAACATTTCCATTATTATAAGACCATTTCCAGACTGATCATCTTCAACAGCCAGGCGGTCAGATTATACTCTCGAAGACTCCTTGAATACAACATAGGAACTTGCGAGGCTGGTACTTTTTGGTGAAAGAAGAAGTAACTCACACCACTAAATATGAGAGTTTGTTCTTCAGATAATTTAAAACATAAGGGGCAGATCAGATCACATTACAGCAGCAAGGACACAACCTGTGAAATGTCGGTTTGTATGGGTAAAGTTTTGCGAGATGAGTTGAAGTATATTTCATTTATTCTGCAAAATAACTGTAAATCACATTGGAATCATTAACGACATTCATAGACAAAATATGCCATTTCCACTCATTTTCTGGATTCAGATTATCTTGTCTAGGAATAACTGTAAGCCTACTGATTCGAATTACGTTCTGTGTACCTAATTATTCTTTTCTTTTCAAATCAATAACTTTCATAAACTTTTGAAATAAATATTAGAGGAGTATTTCTGAAAAATTACTTCTTTCAAAATATATTACATATAGAATGAATATTACTTTTATACCACGAAGTTTAAATGGTAACCAAGGAATGCACAGGAGGAAGTAAAAGGATTACCAGTTATTGAATTATTAGGCATGTGAAATTCCTTATTATTTAAACTGCTAGTTTTAATTATATAGATAACTTTCGCAAGTGATAGAAGTGGAATTTACAGTTGTTCTGGAATATCTATTCTTCGGGAAAATATGGATATCACCGCCTCTAGAAGTCGTTTTAATTTGAAAGTTTTATTAAAGCAAGTTTGGCTAAATTGAAAGTTTTCTTAGGCGTTAACTTCTAGTAGAATTAGATCTAAGTATTCAATGTTAGTGTCAGTGTTAGTGGTTAGGTAGAGAAAACTTGATTTAAGACTGCGATGTTTAGAAATAAGATTATTTGTATTATTTTTAGGATGTCATGAGTTTCTATTATCTATTATATTTAGTTGACCTAGTTCAATTTGATTATGATTTTCTTTCTTTTGTGTTTTCAGACACAATGACTTTGTTCTTGGATTACATTTTCACATTGAATTTTTATTATTTTGATTTTTCATTTTTTCTTGTTAATATGTTGATTTTTTTTTATCCAAGCAGATTTATAAGATTTTTATTTTGCCTACACTTTGGGTTTTGCAAACTATATTGTTTAAATTTGGGTTACATTTTCATTTCTATAAATCTCTCATCACTTTCATTGTTTGCGTTTGCTATGTTTTTGTGTAGTTACAGTTAGAGAAAGAAGTTTTGATATTTGTTTGAAAAAATTTATGTCTTTCTGTGCAATAGAGTAGCGATCCACTATTGAGGTGTTTAGTCCTATGAAAAGCTCTGTTAAATCAATACAATTAGCAATTCCAACAGGAATGGATTTGAGACTTTTATTACTTCAATATAATTCTTATAGTTTAGGAATTTTATGAACATTTATGACTCAATATTTTTAATTTCATTTTTCTCTTCAAATCTAATTGTATAAATGTAGAAAATGGCTTTTCAACGAAATTATCAAATATATCCGTATTTCAAAAACCAATTCATTTCAGAACGAGTTTTTGCATTCTTTCATTGATATAATCAATGTAAGATATGTTCGAAAGTGTTCGAAAGACACCTGGAAAAAATTTAGTTACTTGAATTCAACTATTTCTAATTTATTGTTTTCCTTTCAAATCGTAAGGATTCGTGAAATAAATATTTCAAAACTTTAATCGTCACACCTTCTTCGATTTTCACTGGAAATTTTCTGTTATTAGGATTCATAAAAGATTCATGTTTGTAATGCATTTAGTGCTGCATGAAATTGAGAAGATATCATTATTTACATTCTGTAGACATCTTTTCCTTCTTCTTCTTCAGCCGTTGTTAGTCCACTGCTGGACAAAGGCCTTCCCCATAACTTTCCATTTCCGCCGGTTCATTGCCCTCTCCATCCAGTCTGCGCCCGCAAAGCTCGCCAACTCGTCTTTCCATCTGGTTTTTGGACGGCCTCTTTTCCTTTTTCCCTTTGGGGACCATGTTGTCAACCTCTGTGCCCATCTGTCATCGGAAGTCCTGGACAAATGTCCAGCCCATCGCCATTTGGAGGATTTGATATACTCCAATGGGTCTTTAATCTTCGTCTGTGATCTTATCCATGTATTTCTTCGTTTATCCCTTAAGGTTATACCCAGCATCGATCGTTCCATTCTACGAGTCGTGGTTTGTAATCTATCTTCCAGTCTCTCATTTAGGGTCCACGTCTCTGAACCGTAGGTTAGGTCAGGAAGTATGCACTGATCAAAGATCTTTCTCTTAAGGCATAACGGCAGATTTTCATCTTTAAATGCATGTCTCATCTTTCCAAATGCACCCCATGTTAGCTATCTCCTCCTCTCAATCTCAGCCTCCATATCTCCCCCATGCATAGAGCTTGTCCCAGATAAATGTAAGAGTCCACCCTCTCAATCGGGGAACCTTCCAGTAAAATTGTGTCTGTTTTCAGGTACCTGTTAAACAGATCTTTGTTTTATTTCTATTGATCCTTAGAACAATCTTTGCACCTTCTGATGCTAAATCTCCCAGCATCCTTTCTAATCCATTTGCGGAGTTGGTAATCAGGACAATGTCATCTGCGTAGCAAAGGTGAGAAAGTAGATGACCATTCACATTAATACCCTCAGAGTTCCAATTTATCCCCTTCATCATTTCTCCCAATACTGCCGTGAATATCTTAGGTGATAGGGAATCTCCCTGTCTCACTCCTCTTTGCAAAGGTATCTTATTCCCTTTTATTTGTAGTTTAATTGTTGCTGTTCCATTATGGTATATATTTCTGAGGAGATTTATATATGGTGTTGGGATGTTCTGTTTTATCAGGGTATCTATAATTGCTGTTGTTTTGATGCTGTCAAAAGCCTTTTTAAAATCAATGAAGGCCAGACAAAGGGGTTTCCTAAATTCTTCAGATTTTTCCTTCAATTGCCTTATAGTGTGAAGGTGGTCTATTGTGCTGTATCCCTTCCGGAAACCAGCTTGTTCTGTTGATTGATTTTTATCCAGGATAGGGGTTACTTTATTTGTTAATGCTTTAGTAAGAACCTTGTAAAGCACAGGGAGTAGACTAATTGGTCTGTAATTTCCAACATTCATCCTATCTCCCTTTTTGTACAATAAAATCAATCTTGCATTGTACCCTGCAGTAGGGATCTTCCCCAATTCAATACAGAGGTTAAAAAGATTTGTCAGGTGTTTCATAAGTTTTGTATCTCCATATTTGAAAAGTTCAATTTGAAGCCCATCTTCACCAGGTGATTTTCCATTTTTCATTTGATTTATGGTTTCATGAATCTCATTATATGAAAGAAGTGGTACAAAATCTTTCTTTTTCTATTAGTGGCGTTGGTTGAGTCTCTCGAGTCCCCTCTGTAAAGATCCGTGTAGAACTCTTCAAATCTCCTCATTATTTCATGTGGATTTCTAACTATTGCTCCATCCTTTGCCTTGACAGCTACAATCATCTCACTGCCTTGTGAAACAATTCTTCTGAGAATTTTCATGCTTCTGTTGTTTTCTATCGTTTCCTGTATCTTACTTGAGTTAAAGTTTCTGATGTCATGTCTTACCCTTTTTCTTATCGTTTTGCATAGTTCTGCGTATTCCACCTTTGATCTATTGTCCTTTTCCTGTTGGAGTCCTCTCCTCTTTCTCATTAATTCCGTAGTTTCTTTGGATAGTTTGTTTTCTTTATTTTTGAATAGGTTCATAAATTTATTTGAAACGGTCTTGATTGCCTGTTTAATTTCCTGGTCTATTCTATCCAAGTTCTCCCCAAAGATTTCCACCTCGTTCAGATTTTCATTCATGAGATCTACATATTCGTCTTGTCTTTGATTGATCAGTTCAAGATTAGGTCTTTTATTAGTTCTTATTAATTTACTCCTCTCCCATCCTGTTCTCAGGATAATCTTGGCTCGGATGATCCAATGGTCACTTCCCGTTTTAAACCTGCTTAAGATGGATACGTGTTGGATTATATATTTTTTATTACAAAGTATGTAGTCTATTTCATTTTTGTATTCACCCTTCGGACTTCTCCATGTCCATCTTCTTTTTGAAGGTTTTTTAAAGAAAGTATTCATGATGGATAGATTGTTACAATCCGCGAATGCAATTAAGGTGTTCCCAGAATCATTTCTTTTACCCAGTCCGTATGGTCCCACTATTTCATTAGGTTTGGGTTCTATTCCAATTCTGGCATTAAAATCACCCATAACCACTGTGTAGTAATCTCTTTTCTTGTCCAAAGTTTTTTCAAGGTCTTCATAGAATATCTCTATCTCCTCCTCTGAGTAAGAGCTTGTCGGGGCATAAACTTGGATTATCTTTAGTCTGTATCTGTTACTTATTTTCAACGTGATCTCTGATATTCGTTCAGATGTGTAATTCCACTCAATTATATTTCCCTTCAGAGATTTATTCACTAGAAACCCCACTCCTCCTATCTTCGAGTTAGTTCCAAAACAGTAGAGTATGTGACCACTTTTCAGTTGGATTAGATTCTCATCTTTTCTCTTTACCTTGCTCAGCCCTACAATATCCCACTTTATCTTATCCAATTCTTCCTCGAGTGTCCTCAAATCCTCTTCTGTTCTCAGAGTTCTGCAGTTGAAACTTGCCACATTCAACAACTTTTCCTGTTTCTTCTTATGCAATAGTTTGTTTGTGACTTTGTTTGGTGATAACTTTCCCATTGACACATCAGAAACTGTCCTCCCATCCGGGTTTAAGACAATTCCGTCCTTAGATTGGGAAGAGGTCTTTTTCAGGGTTTTAGAGTGCCCATTGTGGCCCTAGGATTTTCGGCCTTTTCTATTTCTTCTCTTCATCTTTCATTTGGGGAGGTTTAGTCTAATCTCCCACGTTGACAAAACGGCTTGGGAGATGCATTTTATATCTAGCTGCCAGGTGTAGGATTTTTAATGGTTAATAGATAAGAAGAGGAAACTTCCCTAGCCCTCGAGTACTCTAATAGCGTTGGGGAGAAATCAGGAAAACCTCCGGGGGTTAGTTAGCAAAAGAAAGAGCAGAGAAAGAAGGGATAGAAAATATGGAGATGGAAGAGAACAGAGTGAATAGATTTAGAGCTTAAAAGATGAGGAAACACTTGGAGTAAATATAGTCCACCAAGTGTTCCAGACTTTGTTAGCATCGTCAGGTCCGGAAACTTTGATGGTCAAATGTTCCTGATGCCCCAGGGAGCACCACGAGGAGGTAAAGTCTGGAAGTTTCTGGAAGTTTCTGTAGACATGAAGAGTTAAATTCTTACATCATTATTAATTTGCTTCTGCTAGACTCTATTTTAACAGAAATTGCTTAAATGACATCACAGAAGTAAAATCTGCAACGTTCAAATATTAACGTGAAATTTAAGGCTTTACTATATCTGTTGGGTTTGAATGAACGATGGTGAATGCAAATTTTTAAATCTTTCTTCAAAGAAATCATTAAATATGAGATGTTCTTGAAATTTACCGGAGACCCGAACACTTTGAAATACAACATTCTTTTAATTATCATTGTAGGAATACGACTGAAATTAAACATTCTTATAGTTGTCATTGTAGAAATATGCTTCAATATCATATATCACTTAATATTCGTAAATCAATTAGTTTAGATGTTTCAATTAATGTTGACAGTAGTTGCAAAAGTGAAATCACTCATTAATTCTTTAATTTCTGCACAGAAATCCTCAGATTCAATAACATTTTCAACCATCAATTCTATGGTCGTGAATAATAGTACTTGCCAAATGATATAAAAGGTTATTATCTTATTCTTTATAAATATCTGAAACAAGATATTTTCCCATATTTGTTATAATATCTTGTCGTAATTAGTATTGTAGCTTGAAAAAGATAAGAAGTGTAAAAGTCTCTTCGAAAATTTGCATTAGAATAAATGTATTTTAATTTTACATTTATTTTTTGGTGTAGAGATGATGATGTTTAAAAATTATATATCTAAAAGGAGTGAGATGAAGAAGAATTATGGTACATATTTACAAGATGTGTAACGTGCAAAAGAAAAGAAAAACAAATTTCACAGAAGAATTGAGAAATATTTATTTTCTTAATAATCAAATTTAATCTAATAGTCGAAATAATTAGCAATCTTTCTTAATAAACAACAATATAGCTCTACTTATGTAAACTCTTCATTAATAAAACGTAAGAAATTTATAAGAAACTAGCCGGGTGCCGTCGCTTTGCTCCGAAACCCTTGCATATATAGCATTAAAAAAACAACTTTATTTCTTTAACAAATTAATATTGAGATCGGAGAATGTACGACTTCTCAGCCCGCTGTAGCCTTCTCCTCTTAACTCAGGTTTACTGCGGGTTGGCGCCTCACACTTGGGGTTGCCCCCAAACACTTCATGTTCAGTTTGCGAGATTATTCCCTATCCCGTGGGAATTTCGAAAAATCCGGCCTTAATTCTTGTGTACATCATAAAGGGAACCTCTGTGGAAAATTTCAGCTTTTTATGTCCAAGGGTTTGGGGTGGGCGTTGATGAGTCAGTCAGTGAGTGGGTCATGACTTTTCTTTTTGTATAAGTAGATTTTTATGAATTTTGTTTTGGTAACCTCATTGATTAGTTCTTTATAGATTATATATGAATCTTTTATTTTCTCATTTTCAACTCTTACTATCCGAGATTCGTTCTTTATATATTATTCCAGGTGTTTCGATATCATGCTTATTTATGAAAATATGATCTGTATTTAAATCGAAGGAAATTGTGGCCACCATACATTCAACTGTAGAAATAAAATTTATAAACTTAACTAAACAAAATACATTTTCACGAGTACTTTCTTCAAGTGATCGAATACAAAATTTCAAAAAATCAACCTTACAAACAAAAGAGAATCAATCAGGTCACGTGCGCTGGGGACTGGTCCATTGTCATTTTTTGGCGGGGGGGGGTCGCTGCTGTTTGTCTCTTCGCTTGACCCACCCCAAAAATGAAAATGGATCTGACCCTAGCGCCCGTGAGCTGATTGATTCTCTGTTGTTTGTAACGTTGAATGTTTGAAATTTTGTATTCGATCACTTGAAGAAAGAGCGTGATCGCTCAGAAAGTACTCGTGAAAATGTATTTTGTTTAGTTAAGTTTATAAATTTTATTTCTACAGTTGAATGTGTGGTGGCCTCAATTTCCTTCGATTTATTTAGAAGATACACAAGGTATAAAAATACCATGATCTAAATTTGTTTTCGTATTTTCATGAATTTTACATTTGTTTCTTGTTGTTCCGTAAAGACAATTTTTGAAACCATTATTTCAAATAAGTTTGAGGTATTTAGATACTGCATTTTGAAAAAAACTATATTTACGTCGCCAATTAGTATAGTCGGACAGTTGTTTAATATATTTTCATTTTTTATGAATAGATTCTCTTCAGTAAATTTACCTTTCTTTGTGTTTGGTGGTTTATTAATGGCTAAAATGTTAATATGTTGTGTTTTATTTGAAATAGACATTGCCCTCGCTTCGCTAAGCATCGCTTCGCTGCGTTCCGCTCCATTTCTAACGATTAGTTTGCTGTTTTAAACTTTGTATATGAACAAAACTACTATAATTTAAAATTTTATATTTTTGCAATTTTCAATCGCTAAGTGAGGATAATTTCTGGTTTTCGTACTTGATCAAATAAATATTTCAAATTTAAAAAAGCTATTTTGTCAATCCTTTGAATGAAAAAATCGAACACATTGTTGATAACGAGATATATTGGGTTTTATTACAAAACTTCAGGATAAATAAAATGTTTTGTGAAAATTCTTGAATCTTTTTCCAAACGATTTCCTTGGTCCGACATTAGTAAGTTGTAATTTATCATTTTGCTTACAGAATGAAAGACAAAAATAACGTTTTTATAATATATGTTTTTATGATGTATATAATAAGAATAGCCATGTACCGTCACTTTAGTCCGGAACCCTTGCAGGGATGCTATACATTTTTATTTACAGCATTAAAAAAAAACAACCATTATTTATTTTGCAAATTAATATCGAGATCGGATAAGATAGGACTTCCCAGCCTGTTGTGGGCTTCTCCGCTTAACTCAACTTCATTGCGGGTTGGCGCCTACATGAAATTTTTCATATTTTTGCATGCATCTTCCAAACGCAGAAACGTTTGCGAATGACTTATATTTCATTCGATAGAACTTTCAAATACCGACAGTTTCTCAATATAATGTTGTCTTCCAACTTTTAAACTTTTCGCTGAAATTGAGAAAAAGTCAAAAATTGACCGTTTAAAATGCGCCATATTGGAAACCAAAAAGTTTTTCGTAAGATTTTTGTATCATTTTGTTTGTGTTAAAAAGATCTAGATTTTATCCATTTGCATGACCAATCTATCTCTTATAGTTTGGTCACAAAATTGGAAAAACGTAAAGTTTTATAACAGACAGAATAACGTTTTTATAATATAACTACTGTTCATCTACATTCCATACAAAAAGTTTTAAGTAAAATCCCATTAAGTTATAAAAGATTACAAGTCCATACTTATAATTTGTTCATGATAATTTAATTCTAGACTGTTTATATTTATTAACATAATGTAATATAACAATTTTTTACTTATATTGATACAAATATCTTGGAGGTAAAAACTGCTTTGGACACGAGATTATAGATATTCTTCAATGCCCTGGCCACATACCTCTTAACAAAATCAATATTGTAACCATTCCAACCCATTTTTATTTATTTATTTTTTTTATTGGCACAAATATCTTGGAGGTTAAAACTGCTTTGGGTACTGAATTATAACAAATTTTTCTTCCTAAAAAGCATATTTGGACGATTATCTTTTTTAATGGCACTGGAAGTACAACTAAAGAGTATTCAATGTATAGAAATGTCTATAAAACATCCGTAAGAAAATTATAACTGTAATATTACGAAATATCATAGAGATGAAACTTCTTTAGTAAAAAAACTAAAGTGGAATTATCTCACTTGTTATTATCTTACATACACTTCTTTAAAAAAAATCCCTAGATTATTGGCTTATATTCGTAATATCTTACTTTAATCATAAAATGAATTAACTCTTTAATCTTCTAACTGCATTTCGGATCTTAATGTTCTTTTGTTTTTGATAATTTTTTTAAACGAAAATAAATATCTTCTTGAAACATGATTAGCATATTTTAAGACAATTCAAATCATATCTATGGGCAAAAGCTGACAATCTAAGGTAAATTTAATTTTAGACAGATTTTCAAATTTTATTTATTTTTGTTAAGTTTCGGAAATATTTTTGATAATTTTTAAAGAAATGGCAAACCAGTTAGAGAAAAGATGATTGAGATTATAATGATTATATAAAAAAATTCTATTTGTATAAGATAGTTAAGCACAGAAGAGAAGAATATAACTTACATAAAAGATTTTTAGATTATTAGGTGAGAATACTTAGCAATAATTTCATCTTCCTGAGAAAAGAAACTCTGTATTGTTATTTATAAATTTTAATAAAATATACATGAGCAATTTCTTCTAGTTATGATTAAAAATCTTGCAGTGGAGGTCTATGATTTTTCCAACTTTAATTATCCTCCAAACGGATCTGAAGTTCCCCCTGCCCTCTGTATAGTGGGTACCGTTTTTTTCATGGTTTTTAAAGATGGCGGACGTCAAGCTCACCTTGGTCTGGAAACACCCGGGAGGTTGTGTATTTAACTCCGATCTGAGGAGCCATTGTACGCCTATACAAGATTAATTTAACGCTTCACGTTTCAGTTTTAGTAATACAACTGAAGCATATATCAACTATTCTGTCATCATCATCATCATTGTCCCTAGCTAGCGGGTGGTGGGGGTTTTCCTCTCAACCAGTAGGCTGCTGTGGGTGCCTTTGAACATTGAACTTCGCAAATGATCTTCCTCCAATCATGGTGGTTTGCAGCTAGGACTTTGGCGTCGTCTATTGATATATGAAGGCTCTTCAAGTCTTCCTTGATGATTCCAATCCAAGTTTTCTTTTGGGCACTAATCTGGGTTTCCCAATTGGTTGGTCGTTCTTTCCATAAAGCTTTGTTTGGAAGTCGGGCATTGTTCATACGACAAACGTGTCCAAACCACTGTAACCTTTTCTTCTGGATTTGTACTTGAATGGTTGCCTGATGATCACAACTGTCTTGAATGGATTCGTTTCTGATTCGATCTTTTACTGACACTCTCATTATTCGTCTCAGGCACCTCATCTAGATAATTTCGAGTTTGTTGATGTCGGCTTTGAGGAGTGCCCAGGTCTCAGCGCATAGAGAAGTATTGGAATTATTGATGTTCGGAAAATATGTATTTTCGTCTTCAGCGAGATGTTGTTTTTTTTCCAGAGACACCAGTTATGGGAAGCGAAAGCAATTGTTGCTTTCTTTTCTTGAACAATGGAGCCGAGATATTTGAATTCAGAGACTTGTTGAATTAAATTTCCTTCTAAGTAGATATTCACTGGAAAACCGTCGGTGACCATTGCTTTCGTTTTCTCAGTGTTGATTTGGAGGCCTTAGGAATGGGCAATGTAGGCAATGTCATTGACAATGTCAGTAGCATCATCTTCAGATTCTGCGAAAATTGTGCAATCATCGGCGAACATAAGGTCCGTGATTGAGTTGTTTTAGTTGAAATGTACTCCTGGTCGGCCTCTGAAGGCCTTCCTCATGCAACCATTCTGTAGTACGAATTCTAGTTTTCTTGTAGTGTTTTTAATGCTTCCCAATATTTCACTGCAAAGAGCTCATTTTTCAATTGGTTTTAACTCTTAAGCAGGAAAAAAATGGAAAAAAATAGAAAGCTATAACTATATACTAATTTTACTTACTAATACTAATTAATTACTATTTTAAGTAGTCAATATTTAATTTTATATTAAATACAATATGTTTATTTGCTAATTAGTTAATCCAATTGTTATTTATAATCGTATTAGAATTATATTTGATTGATGTTGAAAATTGAATCATTTCTACTGAAAAATGTTAAAGTTGCCAAAAAAAGTTCAGAGATAGAAGCAGAATGACTTTTCCGATAAATATCTCTAAAAGACAATCACGATTTTGTTGAAATCGCATCATAAATTTTAAGAGATTACAAAAAAGAAGTACTTAAAAAAATAAATAATAGGATTATTATAAATGATCTCTTTCTAGTTCTACTATCTGGAGTTTCGTGTTTCACATGATTAAGTGTTTTGGGAGCTGAGATATATTTAGGTTAAGAATTTAATCTTATCATGAACGTTTGATCAAATAGAAGATTACCTTCGATTAAGGTATTCATTTGCATGTGAAACCATGAAAGCTCTTCTACTTTT
>JAFIDM010064483.1:0-23730 GCA_023159025.1 Thereuonema tuberculata
GTTTTCAATCTTAATTCTTCGCTTCTTTCTTTCACTTTATTTAAAAGTGTCTGAAACTCTATTTCTATTCCTCCAATTAGAACTATATCATCTGCATTCTTTCTGTGTATCTTTGTGATAGAGAAACCACACTATGTACACATTAGTTTTTCGGCTTAATGGCTTATGTAATGGGCAACTGTTTCTGAATCTAGATAACCCTTTCTCCCTCATCCACCCAAAAAAAAAATCACCAAGCTTTATTCTTATTCCTTTCTTTTTCTTTTCTTACAGATGTGAAGACAAAAGAAATAGTAACTTATTCGTGGAATAGAACTGCTACAACTCGTCACGGTGCAGTCCATACATCTAAACTTCTGAGGAGACATGGTGATCTGTAAAATCCAATCTGATGATCTAATTTTTCTGCATCCACCACAGATAGTGCATCCAATATAATGACACTCTGCTTCTTTCTACCAATCAGAAGTGCGTGTTTCTTGCTTTACACATACAGTGTTAACCTTATGCTGTCACAATCTTTGGATACTACTTTATCTTAATACCCTATTGATAAAGTGTTTTCGCTTACATTAAACATAGCAATCTTGCTCAAGATGATATGAGAGTAGAATAACTTTAAAAAAAAAGAAAAGAAAGCAAAATGGTGAAACATTTGAAGCATACTTCATTCAAGAACTTCAACAAGGTGGAGTTCTCTTTCTACTCCATTAACCGGGTGCAACTGAACTGCTCGAGCTCTTTGATTTGCCCCGCCCCCTCTAAATGTCATCCCGACTTCTCCTCTTCGAGTGGAGAAAACAAAATTAGAATTAAGGAAAATTTTAGAAAGCTGTATTATTAAAAATTCTAAAACCAAAAACTTCAATAGATACGAAGGAGCCTTCATAGACTATAATATCATTAAAGATTATTTAAATTTTAACACCAAAAAATAGCAACTATTGTAGATTTAAATTATTAATAATATATAAGAATGATTAATTAATTAGTAATTATTGTTAATAATTGACATCCTCTTATACTAAATTATCATTGTAACAACAATTAAAGTTGTTGATATTCCAAGCCTTTATTATATTATGCTGTTCAACCCGTTCTTTGTTTGTTTGTTAATTTATTCTAATTTTTGACTTGAAAAAAGGAAGATGTATACTTCCTGAAAATTTGTCTTTTGTATTTAGTATTTAATAAATATTTAAATTCTAATGTGATGTGTGAAGGAGTTTATATTTGTCTAAAGAAACATTCAGTTTTATATACTAAGAAGATTTAAGAAATTTTAAAATTTTGTAAAAGTTCAGTTTCAATTTTGTTACTTTATTTTTTTGTAGTTTAAATTAAAATATTTTTCTGAATTCTGATTTATTTTACATAATGTATATATTAATGTATATATATATATATATATATCTTAATGTATGCCAAGGTACATATTAAATTTATTTTTTATTAAAGAATTTTATTATTATTTTTTTTCTCTTTGAGAAATCTGGTTCTCAGTGTTTCTATAGCATTAAAAGGCGGGTTTTCTCGGGAGTACCCTTATGACACATCTAAGGCAGTGGCAACAATGAGAAACATACTGCTCTTAATATTCAAATCCTACATCTTGTTCATTATGTCTTCAGTATTTTTATTGTCACTACCATAGTATCGATTAAAAATATTCATACAATGTTTCTCAGTTACTTGCAAATTCACATTTTTACAATAATGTAAATAAGTTTGTTTTTCTCTCTCTCTCTCTCTCTCTAATAGATATTACATTTGATAACAATATCGCTGTAATACAGTAAAACCCCGTTATTACGCTCGTCAAGGGACCATGACCTACAAGCGTAATAAGCGGGATAGCGCTATAGACGGGAAATGATTTATTTGATGGGAAAAGATTTGGACACCATTTTACAGGTGTCATACTTGATTCTGCAATAGATATAGTGCAAATATGAGCTTATTTCCTATTGAAATAAAAATCTTTGATTGTGGTTTGCCGTGTGTGCGTGCTACTGTTATGAATTATGACATTTTCAATGCGGTTCAGGTAATTATTAACGTCAATTCATACACCACTAGCAGCAATACTAATATATTTTCGGAGCAGATTTAGTGCGCACTTTACTTTTTTACGTTTGCAACAACCCTTCGCTGCATCGGTAATTGCATCCCCGTTTTTCATTATTGTTCGCAGACTGGACGAGGGAATTCCTAGAGATTCTGTGAAATCCTTCTGACTTCTGTAGAATTCTCGTCGTACTTACGGAGAATTTGCAATTTTTCACTTATAGAAAGGGATTTCCGCTTCGACATTTTGCACAACTGTATCACAGACCCGCATTTCACAGAGTTCAAAGATTCCCTCCTACCAGGGAAAAAAAAAAAGAATCTTTACAGTGTTACATTTCTTTTCGATACAAAATTTCCGATATAAAAAAAGCGCTGTAAGCGGGATTTGAAGCGTTATTAGAGGGTAAAAGTATACAGATATATATAGAAAATTCCAGGGACCGTACAAAAGGAGCGTAAAGAACGGGATAGCGCTATAAGCGGGAGCGTAATAACGGGGTTTTACTTTATATGGATTAATTCTTCATTGAAACATAAAAATCTTTAATTGTATTTGTTAACCTATAGGTATCAGATATCAATATATTTATTTTCTAATCTTTATTTTAATAATCATTACAAAAGACAAGTAAATAAAATAACAAAAATAGAGCAGAATATTCTTCTACTTTGAGTACACTAATTCCTTATTAGGTCTTTCCTTTATTTTTTTATATATACCTCTAAACTCCAGTATTGTATGTACACTCTTACATGCAGATCAAAAATTTAGCAATTCATTGTTATCTGGTAATTTTGAAACATTCACAGAACTATCTGATGATAAAATTCCGTCGTCTTGTTCAAATAACTATCGAATCACCTTCACTAGGGACCAGGTTAACTCCTTGGCTGTCACAATCTAATTTTGACATAAACAAAGTTCATTTGATGGTTTTTAGACCTTAAATGAAAGAAGTAAATAGATGGGTGACACCCTAACAAACTTTGTCTCCTCATACCAAAAAGAATTCTCTTCTATTTTTTAGTGAGTACAGATATACATGTGATACCATTTTATTAGGTACACACATTTCCCTAGATAAGTGGTTCATTCCAGCTTAATATGTCAGATGACTATGGAATTCAGTATAAATAAGATAGAACAGCTCTTTTAATCTCAAATATGGAAAAATCTACCTAATGGGGAAAGTCAGAGAGTTAAAAAAGCTTGATAATTCGTGCCTGGAGTGCTCGATCCAACATCTCTAATGGCTGTCATCCTGGACTTTTTAATTCTCCAGTTTCAAGGATTAACGAGAATGCTGCAAAAATAAGTGATTGTGTATCCTGTGAAAGAAACCTGCTTGTGGATGAGAGGGATAGAAAGAATATAAAAGCTAACAGATGGGCTACAATCAAGCTAATTCAAACTCATAAATTTAATTTCTAGCAACTGTAAACTTTTTGATTGATCCTCTAATATTAATCTGGAAATGAAGAGTGAGTAGTTTCCTAAAGCAGGTCATCTCCTTTCAAGGACACTCAATGAATATATAATTTATTCATATCACTATGCTTTATTATCATAGTATACACTCACTTCCAAAAGTTAAGCACAGAGACGAAAAATCTTAATTTCCATAAGAGATCTGAATTAAAGAAGCTGAAATTTGCTGCAAATTATATAGATAACAGCCAATCACGGTTTCACGTCGAGAAATATGCAAAACAGGCAGTCGTATAAGAAGCCGGCATTGTGAAGGGTTACAGGAGTTGCATGTAAGTGCTGATGAAAGGTGTTAAGAACATTCATATTTGTTTTCAAGCTAGACATGTTTCTATGGCTTCCAGAAGACAAATGGAAGATTCTGAGTGCTGGCAGGCTGTCGGACGCATTGAAGCAGGACAGTCTATAACAGATGTTGCTCATTTCTTCGGCGTTCATCATTCTGATATTTCACGATTATGGAAACAATTCCAAACCAGCCAAACAGTTGTCCGAAGACCTGTAGCCGGTCGTCCAAGGGTTACGATCCCCGCAGAAGATCGATATATTGCTGTTGTAGCCAAGCGGAATCGAAGAATGACCTCCACACGTGTGACATCTATGGTTGTAGCGGCCATTGGTAAGACGATATCTGCCACTACTGTTCATCGAAGGCTTTATCCGTCTAATCCGTATTCCTTAATCCATCCAATCCAGAGTCATGATTACAGTGGTGCCGCCAGCATGTGAATTGGACTATGTCTGATTGCCCTACAACTCGATGATAAGCGTGTAAGGGTCTGGAGGGAACAAGGCACACACAATCGGCCTCAGAACATCACACATTCCGCGGTGGAAGCATCATGGTCTGGGCAGGGATTTCATTGGGATACCGCACCGACCTGCACATCTGTAGGCGAGGTTCTGTGACGGCTGTACGATATCGAGATGAATTCTAGACCCCATTGTGAAACTGTATGCTGCAGCAGTTGGTCCTTCTTTCGTTTTAATGGACGATAATGCGCATCCCCATAGAGCTGCCATCGTTGATGACTTTCTGGAGTGTGAGGGATTGCACGTATGGAGTGGCCGGCTTACTTGCCGGACCTTAATTTAATTGAAAATCTTTGGGATGCCCTTGGCCTTGCTGTATGTCGACGTTTCCCACCTCCAGCCACTTTCAGAGATTTAGAAACTGCCCTACAGGAGGAATAGCGATTACTGGACTTGGCGGTGGTTGATCACCTCGTAACAAGCATGATCACACGCTGTAAACTTTGTATGCAGGTGAGGGGTGCTCACATACCCTATTAATGTAGGGTGTTTATTGTTTGTTTTGAATTTAAATATCATTTTGTTAATGACGCAAATCTGACTTCATCTTATAATTTATGAAAATTCAATATTTTGTTTATTTCTGTATTTAATTCTTTGTTTTGTTTCATGAATAAACATAGAGCTACTTACTTGCAGCCTTTCATGTCAATCAAAGCAGAACTTGTCCATTTTTTCGCATTTTACCGCTCCGTGCTTAACTTTTGGAAGTGAGTGTAGAATACTCAGTAAGCATATTTTCCAAAGATGCCTTTTTTTTATTTTGTTTTTGGTTCTGCATCTTTTTGTTTGGAGCTTGATATCTTTCAAAATAAAATGTTCTTCTGAGGATATGATTAATGAAGACCTGTTATTCAAATAAAACACCAACTCCAATCATAAATCAGATGGAATGAAGAGACGAAGTCAATCGCCCTTTTACACTCTTACAATGGATAACATTCTTTTTCTCTTATGGAAAAAAAATACATGAAAAACGTCCAGGATAGTTATGTTATTAATAATAACAAAAAGAAAAAAAAATATTCGTTTACTATTTTATTTCTTTGTCTTTTTTCTTAATTATTATTTTATGTATAATTGATGTATAGTTTTTCATACAAAAACAAGGTAGAGCAGCAATCCCAGTAGCGACCGTATAATGCCCCAACGGCTTCTATATAGAGCGAATTTACAGGTCACATAAACGGAATTAGAAAGGTATCTTTTCAAAGGTGTTAACCTCAATAATGAACTCAAAATATAGAATTTATAAATAAACAACATGAGGATATTATGAAGAAGTTATCAACTCTCACTGATAATCAATAACAGAAAAACTAAGCACTATGGAAAAAAACAATTCTGCCCGAAATGAGAAAATAAGTCAATTGGAGCAGAATGTGGAAATGTTGGAAATACAACAAAGGAGAAATAATTTAGAAATTTCTGGAGTTAAAGAAACATGGTGAGAAATTATTTGAACAAGTGTTAAAATCCCTGTAAAATTTCTGTTAAAATCTCCCGATTAAGTTTCCCTAATTAGATTTCTGTATCATTTGAATATTGGGTCCAGATTTTTAGAGCTTAAACACCACAAAAGTTGTTTCAATATAGGATATATTGTGGGTGTTTGAATGCAAATAAAATGAATTTAAATAATAATGAATAAATAATAACATGAAAATATAATTCCTCATGTTTGAGGATTTTTACATAATGAGGCGGTGAAAACTCTATTCTCACTCCAGCACGATCTGAAATGTTTTCATGTTTCCGATCCTTGTTAACATCTATAAACGATAGATGTCGCTGAGATAAGTAGTGGGTATTTTGAAAAGGAGAACCAGTCATGTTTGTAAGCGGACTTGTGGTATTTTTTATTATTAGAATGCTCTTTTAATTCCGAATGCATTTGAATAACGAAAAACAAAAAAATATCCACAACATATAATCCATTATAGCAGTATCCTTTTATATATTGCTAAATTATAAGAATCGAATTTTAATTTTTTTTGTCTTTTTAATGACGCTATAACAATTTAACTTGATGTTCTTTTTAAAATGCAAAACATCTAATTCTCGAAGATTTATTTGCTCTGAGATTAAGCGATCCTAACTACAATTTAATTTTCCAAAATTACAATTTTTTTCACCTTTAAATTGCAGATTTAAAGCTGATAAGATGAAATAAATTAAGTCTGAATCGTTTGTTACTGACTTGTCGCCGACAGTAATAAAATGATATCGTTCAAATACTGACTCGTAAAGTATTCAGATAAAAAGCTCCGATCTGTTATTAAAACATGCTGATGTGTTACTGAGCAACGACAGATGAGATGGACGGTGAAAGATTTGCTTGCGAGGATTCACAGCAAGTGACAAATGAATTAGTTGTTATTGCCAAAAAGAAAACATCTCCATGCGAAGCACCTTTTCAACGACATCGAACCCTAAAAGTTCAATCAAGTGTTGATGGTGATCACGTGACACAAGTCAGAGAGAAGCAGTTTTGCTGTGAGGTTTGTCATAAGAGATTTGGAAGACGGACAAGCTTTAAGGCTCACGTTAAAGTACACACTGTTGAAAAATCTTTTCAGTGTAACTTCTGTACGAAATGCTTTTCAACCTTAACTAATCTTAATCAGCATATGAAGACGCATTCCAAGGAAAAGTCGTATTCTTGTGAATTGTGCGGCAAAGCCTACAAACAACCTGCAAACCTTGCCACCCATGTGAGAACTCATACTGGTGAAAAGCCATTTAAATGTGATTTTTGTAACAAATGCTTTTCAGGATCATCATGTTTAAGCCGGCACAAAAGGACTCATACCGGTGAAAAGCCGTATTCTTGTGAATTGTGTGAAAAAAGCTTTTCTCAGTCTTCCACTCTTTCGACTCATTTGAGATTACATACAGGTGAAAAGCCTTTTCGATGCGACTTCTGCAATAAGTGCTTTACAGTCTCGTCTCATCTTCGTGTGCATATAAAGACACATACTGGCGAAAAGCCATACTCGTGTGATTTGTGTCAAAAAGGTTTCACCAATTCCTCAGCTCTTACTGTGCATAAGAGATCCCACACTGGTGAGAAACCGTACTCCTGTGAACTGTGTGAAAAAAGTTTTACCAATTCACCAGCTCTGACAGTTCACATGAGAACACACACTGGGGAAAAGCCATTCAAATGTGAATTTTGCATTAAGTGCTTTTCAATATCTTCAGATCTCAGTAGACATATTAAGACTCACAGTAGAGAAAAACCATGCTAATATTCAGTGACTAAAAGAATTAACACTGTTTGTGTGTTTGCATGATTCTGGATAGAGATTTTAAACCATATGCACTGGCTGATCCAGGATTTTTCAAAGGGGGGGGGGCTAATTTTTCTGAAGGGCTGACTGTATCTGTGAGTCTGAAGCGTACGCTAGTCGCCAGCTTTTTATTAGCAATTGAAATCGTCATCGTGGCAATTTTAATGTCTATCAGGCAGCAGCATTTGGAAACCCCATTTTATCCCATCTATATTCATAGCTGAAGGGAGGGGCCATAGCCCCCTACTGGTTCCCCCCCCCCCCCAGATCAGCCTATGACCATATGTATGTGAATTTTATACTTTACCATATGTTCATGGCCAGTTATGCTGTAGTGTAGAAGGATGTGGTATATTAAAACATTGTCGATAGGGATAACATTAGCAGGCATTAAGTGAACATAGGAAAATATAAATGTAATAAATAACTATAAGTTGAAATAAACAGTTATTGATGATAAAATATTTATTTAGTCAGAAGTTGAAGTAACTGCTGAGATTTTCTTTTTGTTAGTTTTGTTTCAAATGTCTTAAAGTATTTGTAGTCTGGCTTATTATCCAGTTAAAATAAATATTTATTAGTCGTTTTCACAGCCAGTCGTTAAAAGATTAATAAAGTATCTGAAAGAATTTAAAGTTAACTTAAAACGTAAAAACTGTGAAACTTTTTTTTTTTTTTAAATCAAAATAATACAAATGAAAACTATCTCTATTTCTTTTTAAATTATAATATCTACTGAATAGAAATAGAGATTTTATCATTTTCTGAACAAAATAAATCCACATTACTTCAATTAAATTTAATATCATTACAGCTCTTGCATTCATTAAGAGGATTAATATTCGTTGTTTAAAACTTTGAAATATTATTAAGCACACTAGAATAGGAGAAGGATTTGATGATGAAAATTAATTTTATGTATTTAAGGATAAATGGCAGTAGGGACAAGTTTTTGTTGTTTTTTCATTGTTTTTATATTAATAATCAGGGCCAGCAGAAGGCTATTTTCTTCCCTAGGCAATCCAGCTATCACCCCTACCCCATAAAAATGGCCAACTTTGATGTTTATGAATAGATGAACAATGAACTATTATATAATTTTTTATTGTATTGTTTTTCTTAAAACAACTTGTAGAAAACTGTGACCGTTAAAGGTCAATACTGACCCAACTGAGATCTGCAGCTGAGATCTAAGATCTGAGATTCCTAGGCAGCAGCCTAGTTGGCCCTGTTGATAATTAAATGATTTTAAGAAACTCATTCTTGCTCAATTCAAAACAAAATTGAAATATAAAAATCATCAATAAATGTTGACTGGGCAGCCAAGTGAGAAGGCCCTCCACTATGGATTGGAGGAGGCGGGCTCTGCAACCTTGACAGATGTTGGGGAGGTTTCCATGCTAAATTCCTCTCCAGACAGATCCTAGCGTTCATCCAATCTTCTGTAGAATGGATATCGGGTTTCTTTCCAGGGAGTACAGGCTGACAAGCTTTGGTAACCACATCTCAGTCCCGAATGATCTCATCTTGGTCCTGGGTCAATGGAACGTTGGGAGCCGTATCTCCAGTGGGCCATTGTGGGTCAGAGTGGAATACACCTACCTAACTATCATCAATAAATAATTAAAATGAGATCATCTTACTACATTCATCATGCTATCAAGTTATTTTAAATTTCTCTGATTTTGATCCCTTGCTATAATTGACCAAATCCTTTCTAGTTTTTGCTTTTAGCAGCCCAAGGTTACAACTTGCCTGTAAAACCACTAGGTGGCCGCTCTTGCTTTTATCCTGCCTGTCTGTCATACTCTGTAGCGGCCAAACGGTTTGAGATATTCGAATGAAACCTTTACCATTGTGTTCAGCATCAAAAAGTAGGTGACCACGTGTAAAAAATCAGACCTCTAGGACCACTCCCCCCAAGGTGTTTTCTGTCTTTTAAAGGCGTTTTTAAAAGAAAGGCAAAGTCTTGGGGGGGTCAGGGAGTGGTCATAGACATCTGATTTTTTTACACGTGGTCACCTACTTTTTTAATGCTGAACACAATGGTGAATGTTTCATTCGAATATAACTAACGTTCCGCCGCTGCCGAGTGTGACATCCAGACAATAGCGGTCCCCTAGCGGTTTTACAGGCAAGCTGTAATAAGTGTTTTGCTAATAATGGGTTGCTAAAAACCAAGAAACCTGGTATTGTTTTAAGTTCCTTATTATTATGAATGTGAATGTTCATAATGCAAAAGATGCAATTGTTGCATATAGTGTCATTGTTGTGATGGTTGTAGAGCTGCATTATAAATGTGATTGTGGTGATGTGCTGAAAAATAAAATGCCGATGCAAAGCGAGAAGCTTCATGCTTGCATAAAGAACGGTCTCGCTCAAAATTGTGTTTATACAATTGTGCATATTATGGGGCCGCTTTGCTTTTGACACTGTCTAAAAGCATTAATTACCTTGTTTTTTTTTCTTGAGAGATTTTGCTGCACGTGCACTTTGAAACATTGAAAGCTTATCTTTATTTCTCTAAATCAGTTGTCATTTACAAACTTTAAAATGGAATATGCAGCAGAGCAATCTGCTAAATAAATGAAAGGCAAGGCGATATAAGTTGAAATAGACTTTGTAGAATGGTTCAAAATACAGGACTGCTACAGAATTGTGAGTTAATTAAAACATTGGTTCAAAATTGCAATAACACTATTGTACAAAAAAAAAAAAAAAAAAAAAATGGAGATTTTTAAATGTTTCAGTTCATGATTTGGGGCAAGATCAATTGAGTGGTGATTAAAAAAAAAAACATTAAATTTTATAAGTTAACAAGAAGAGAGAACTGATGAAAATTTTGTGTGTGCTTCAAAAATTTAAAATAAATGTTCTAACATTTACTGCTTTAGAATAATAGGCAAGATGACATACAAGCAACGAACATTTTTTTTGTGGAAGATAAAGAAACAATTATCAGTAATTAAATTTGTAAACACATTTAGGTCAGCTGGTTCATGCATTTTTACAAAACATCATCCAAGAATATCACTAGTAAAGAGGAGATCTCAGACCAGAGCTTTAGAAGAACAGTGGTAAATCTAAATGTGCCATCTTTCTTAACTAAAAAAAGCAAAAAGTACACAATAATTTTGTTGCACAAATTTGATGTGATAGTTCCTAATTAATGAATAAACTTAGAATTGGAGTGAGATGATTTGTTATTGTAAGTTTCATGGGCAGACTTTACAAATGACAGCAGAAATGAGTTCTGCCGTTTATTTTGAAGTGCGTTTAGGTAGCTATATCACAGCCATTAGAATCGCAAATTGCCTCTCCAAATGTAAATTAAACATTGGCCGTCCATTCACATCATTTTGGCCATTTTACAAATATGTACAGAGGGCAGTTTTCCACTTACAGTAGAGTCTTGCTAGTCTGGACATTCGGTTAATCCGGACGGGATTAAAAAAAAAAAGAATTTTTTGAAAAAGAAAAAACTCCCAGAAAAAGCTGTGTTGTTCATAGACAATGTACCGCGCCACCCTCCTGAAGAAGAATTGCGAAAGAGGGACATTTTTGTGAAATTTCTGTCCCCGAAAGTCACTGCTTTGATTCAACCAATGGACCTACATTTCATAATCCTACATCAGTTCGTAGGTTAAAAACTTAGGTCTATATATATAGTACGTAGTATTAAAATTTAAAGTAAGCTATAGGGAAAGAAAAAAAAAAAACACTGATTTTTTTTAGTTTTACCTATCTAAAACTTATGTTATGTGCATTTTAAGGCAACTTCCATTTAATCTGGACTTTTGATGATCTGGTGAGGGTCCTGTCCCATCTAGTCTGGATTAACGGGACTCTACTGTATTTTGTTAATAGAACATTTGCTAATCACATTTTGTTAAAGATGTTACCACATCCAAATGGTGCCCACATCTTCTTTTTGAAATTTTAAATGATTTCATGAAATGAGAATTGCTAGCCCTATATTTATTCAGTCTGTCTATCATCCTTTGCCAATCCCGCATTTATATGGTTATTGTAGTTATTTGGTTCTTCATAAAAGAGAAGTCTCACGAGTCCAACATTATAGGTAGGGTACCTACAAACCAACATTATTCTCATAATTTGTTCAATACACCCACATATTTTTAAATTATTGCAATTGGCAATTGATTCAAAGATCCCTGCATACTTTATTTGCTATGGGTCATGTTTAAACTTTGTAAAAAATCTGCTAACACAACTCTATATTAAAAAAACCAAAAGTCAGTAAAGCTAAAAGATTTGCATTCTGCGCTATCATGGACAGGAAATTTGGACGGCCATTTCAGTCTTATTAGGCGTCCTCAGCCAGTTATACCCTCCATGATAAGCCCAGAGGTAATTGTAATCTGCAACAATAGCTTTTCAGTGTAGCAGACTTGTTATAAATATGTATGTTATCTTGATTTGGTCTTCCTTTCTCAAGAACTATTACCTGCAGAAATAGCAAAATATGAATTATTCCTGTAGTGCCAAATGTATAGGACACCTACTATTTTATTTTAATGTTTTCATAAATTAAAAGGTATGTAGAATTTTAAAATTTAAAAGTTGGACTATACTTTGGGGATTTAGTGATCTTAAGTATTTTAGAGAGAAACAGGTGAGTGATGTATCGTATAGCAATAAAGTCATGACAAATTTCAGCTAAAAAATTAGGTAAGATTGAGGATCCTAAGGAAAAACCCACTGACTTTTCACTTGGAAACAGTAAAAAAGCTTTGCTTACAATTGATATTAGATGGCCACCAGCTCCTAAGGTATTTCAAAACTTGAGTTATCCGTAGAACAATGAATTTTATTTAACATGAATAACAAAAGCTAAATCATCCATCAAAGGAAACATGTCACCCAGTCAAAAAACACACACAAAATTCTACCATTTCTTCTTTTGAATACAATGGAGTATTACACCACGACAACCCCTGCACTGAGTTCGCCTACAAAACTATGCCGTCAACCTCAATTTGGACTCCCATAATTCCTTGCAACTTCCGATTCTACAAACATCATTTCATCCATCTTATAGGTTAGGGCTTCTTAACCTTTTTTGTGCCATAGACCCTTTGGCAGTCTGGTGAAGCCTAAGGACTCCTCCTAAAAAAATCTTTTTAATTGTATAAAAGGATTACATATCATGTAAGTGGTATTTTTTCCTATAATTTTTTTCTATAATTTCATGTTTGTAGTAAATTTTAATGTGTTAAAAAGTTTTTTGATTCATTAAAATTAAAGACAAACACACTTTAAAAATTTTAAGTATGTATTTAAAATACATTACATGGAGGTGGATAAGAGCTTTCGAAATCTTTAATGGATTTCCTTGTCAACTAAATTAAAAACTAAATAGGCTCATTATTTATACAAAGTTGAAATGCCAATAAAATACACGTAACAATTTGATTGGTTTAAAATTGATTCGGTGGACCTCTGATGGATACCATGTGCAATGGAGTCGCTCGTTGCTATGGGAAATACAGGAGTGCTGCCATCTTGTCTTGTATGTCGGTTGGTCCTCTAGTGTTAACAAATCAACTTCTGCTGTCCTGGCTACAACTTCCCAATACAAGGATTGCTGGGCTTCGTAAGCTTGCGGGTCTTCTTCAGTAATTTTTCTTTTTCTTGTTTACTTCTTAGCAGGAACCAAGAATTATCTATTTATTTATGGTAAGGGTAATATTTATTTATGGTAATTAGATAACATTTGGTTGTATGATTTAAATAAAGAAATGAAATGTGATTCTTTTATTTCTCTGCGTTCTTCATTCTTATCTCTATCCAATATTATAAACTTGTTGAAGTCCACTTTAGGTCCTAGCTTATATACATGATTACAAATATTGGATGCCGAAATGTTGCCTGTTTTATACAACTCCAGTGTGCGGAAATATTAAATATATTTTAAATTTTTAAAGTGTGTTTGTCTTTAATTTTAATGAATCAAAATAATTTCATGTAAGTGGTATTTTTTCCTGTAATTTTTTTCCAACCAAATTCCTGGACCTGTCATATGAGATAAAATAACCCTGTAACAGGGCTAAAAATGGAAGGTGACCATATCCATCTTATTAGATTCCTTGCTACTTAGTGTATACATTAAGAAAAAAGCCTCTTAGTGACAAGGTTAACTCTACAACTTTATTCTATTCACTGGAGCTCTGTATTAGGAAATCATAGGAATTTGCTATTGCTGAGTTTGTAGACCCAATTACCATAGGAGGCTACACTACGTTTACCAGATGGTGCAAAGGTAGCCCAGCTGCTAATTATCAAAAAATAAATGGGATAGAGGTGGGCTGAGCTGTTCTTTTTGTGGAACAGTTCCAAACAATTTGGTTCCAGTAGTGGAACAGTTCTAACAGTTTTCCTTGTCTATTCCAGAAATAAGTTTCAAAGCTGTATTAAGGATTAGAGTAAGGCTAAACTGTTCATTTTGTGGAACAGTTTCAAATAACAGTTTACTATGAAACCTGTTCTTTCTTGTCTGTAGGATAATTACATTCAAAACTTATTTCTTTGAAAATCACAATTATGATTTTACGTGCGCTGCTCATATCAATTTATGCAAAGAATAGCTGACATACCTGTTTGTTGAAAGAAAAGAATTTAACGAAGATTAAAACTTAATTACTAATGACCTAGGTTTCATTAGTAACTTGGTTTTATACAGTGAGTATGGGAAAATGATGTCACAATAATTAACATTGTGCCGTCGTACAGCTTTGCAGAGTCCAGTATAAAACCACGTTGCCTGCCTGTAAAAAATCCATTGCTTGTTAAAGAATTGCTTTGTCAATTCGAAACCTCGGTCGTTAGTAATAAAGTTTTAATCTTCATTAAATTCTTTTCTTTTAACAAACAGGTGTGTCGGCTATTCTTTGCATAAATTAATTATTTCTTTGAACTTAGTTCAAAAACTTATTTCTGGAATAGGCAAGATAAATGATTGTATACCACAAATAAGTGGAATGAATTGTCAATGCACTGTATCTTCTGAAAAGTTGTACAATATGAAGGGTTGTGCCAGGTTATAAAAACGGTTTCGGAAGCACTCAGTTGTTATGAGAAGCCTTCCAACCACCAATGATTATCTTCTGCTTCCTACGTCGCATTCTGGCATATCATTCAATATCACAGTTTTCACTGGATGATGCTTCATTGGAAAGTTATTGATGATATTTTGTCCCATTCTTCTTTGCAGGCTTTCCTGAATTCACCAATAGGTCTAGGTTATCTCTTTCCAAGGGCCTTTTCAGTAAACCGAATCCACAGAAGTCCATGGGAGATGCATCGACTATCTTACTGGGATGAAACTTTACAGAATAGCCTGAATTTCTGTTTCTTGAGTCCTTCAATTCATAGATCAATGCTGATTTTCCTGTAAGAGATAAGGCCTTGTGTTAGCGGATATACAGATTTGAAAATACTCATCACTGCATAGTCTAGGGATTTCAGTATGGTTTAATGGTTCCAGAAAGTTCTCTTGGTAGTAGGTAACATTAACCTTTGCATTCCCAGAAACTATGCAATGTTTTCCATCCCTGAAAGCAACAACCACCGCTATCATGCAAAATCCTTTGGGAAAAGTTTCCTTACCCTTAGGGAACCAATCTGTACTTCTTTGGTGTCATTTGGATGATAGAAAATTGCTTGTAGCATATTACACTTGCTCAAGTACAGCTGTAAATTATATTAGGAAGATTTTTGAGATGGAAGATTATAGGTTTCCAAAACAATGTTGGATTCAAATGGAAAATGATAGAGTAAATGGGTTAAGAAACAATTGGAGAGATGAAATTTCAAAATTTTTAAATAGAATCGATCTATCAGATGAATGGATGGAGGAAACTTTTAGGTTTGGAAATAAAAATGTATTTAAAGAAATAAAACAAAGAGTGGAAAATAACGAGTGGGAAGAATTGAGGCATAAAATTGTAGCGTCCAGTTATAATATTTGGTATAAAGATATTTATTCGAATAACATAATGAAATATTACTTAATTGGAACAGATAAATGGTGGGTAAAAAAGTTATATTTGAAAATAAGATGTGGAAATTTTAATAATTTAAATGTGTATAACAAAAAAAGAAGAAAATATTTATAAATTTTTTAATATAGGAGACTTAACGTTGGAACATATTATTTTATATTGTGAAAGTTTTAAAATAGAAAGAGATAAATGGGTAAAAGTCAAAAAGGAACTTAAAGAAAAAGAAAAAATGGTAAAGCTGTTATATGAAGGGAAATGCCATGTAAATTTATGTATGTTTATTAATAAAGTAATGGAGAAGTGGTCTGATATTTTAAAAAATACAGAGGAATAAATAGCAATTATGTTTAAAAAAAAAAAGGGGCATCCTCACCCCCCTCTGTCAAGGCGGTAGCCCTCACAGGGGTTTAATTAATTAGAATATTTTGTATATCTTTTTTTTGTTTAGTATTTTACAGTATGACTTTTGGATAGATTTATATAATAAGGAAAAGGTGGAAGAGAGAAAATTGATATTATTGTAAATATACTAAATATTTTTGTGATTTTAAGAGAATAAATTCAAATTCAAATTCACTTGCTCAAGTAAATCCAGGCTTCATCAAGGGTATCAACATTTTTCCAACTATCATCTACCAAGTATCTTTATTTATATACAAGAGTTGATTCTGTGCTCTGCAATGATTGGGTGTAAGCTTCCCACAGTTGTTCTTGACACTCCCTTGAGCGGGCGACGCTTCTTTGAGTTCTTGCATTCTCTTAAGTCACCCTTTCCTTTACCTTTCATACAACGGCTTGAGAACGTTTAGAGAATCAAGTGCAATTTCTGAGGGAATAACTTATTTCATTTCTAACTAATTGGCTTCCTTTTGCTCTCAGTAGTAATCATTTGATAGCTGAATTTTTACTGTTTACACTTTGCAATTATGCTGGAATACAAAAATTCTGTGTCAGAAAGAACAACTATATACCCTTACCACCAAATTGGAATCTTAAGTGGCATTTATGACTGCAAATAACATTCAAAGCAGAACAATGTTCATCCATTCCTACTTGATGACATGATTGTGTGTTATGCTATTTACAGCACATTTGCACACTCATTCTTACAATTCTGGGACAATCCTCCATACATGATTAAATGGTAGCATTAACAAGAATAGACAATATAAATGAGAGTAGAACTGCAACAAAAAAGAAAAGGTAGCTATGTCTATGTAAAAAATCTGTAATTAGGAAGATATATGTAATAGGACAAAGTAAAATAAAAATGCATCTAAATACAACTAAACTATAACATTAGTATTTTTCTGATATTATGCCTGTAACCTTCAGAGCCTAAGGTGATATAAATTATTAAAAATAGAAATTGTCTTGTCCAGCTCTCAGGTTACTTTGAAATTTTTCTTGAACATATTTATGTTTTTGTAAATATTTTTTCTCAATCTAAGTTGTAATTCCTTTGTCCAGTAGTCTTTTAAATTGATTAGTGGAAATCTTCAAGCAGGAAATGCCTATAACTCAGTGTGCAACTGAAGGCCCTGACTTAAATCCCCTTAAAAACACAGAAAAAAGAACAAAATTTGCAAGTTCCACTATAAATCATTAAATATGAATGAAGTTTGTTAAATGCTTGATAGTCTTAATAGTTTGAAAATACAGTGCTACATGATAATTATGGAGTGCTTTATAGGTACTTATGTTGGTGAATGTTGTGAAAATCATTCCTATGGACAGTCAATTGTCAAATCATCATCAGATATAAGTGATTCAAAACTTTGTCTTGTGAGAAAAAGAGTTGGATTTGAAGCAAGACACAGTATTTGCACATATCATTACAAAAAGTACGTAAAAAAATATCAACTCCTTTTTTGGAAACATGTTGTGGCCCATTTTCATTCCAAAAGAAAGTAATTAAGAAGAATTTGAGAACAGTAACTGTGGAGATGTGTGAAAAGTGGCTATTAAAACTTATACCAGGGAAATCCACTTGTTGTTCTTTCTATAAAAAACTGTCTTGCTGTAATGAGAGAGATAATGACAGTGCCAAAGAAGAAGCTGTTACACCTCATGAGCTAGTTGTAGAATCTTTAAATAAAGCAGGTGAAAGATTAGGAGTTTTACATATCAGAATAATGAAACTAAGCCATGAGAAAGAAACATTTAGAAGTTAATCGTACAGTGAAAAAGTTTTCTGGTGCAATTAAGAAAACACTAAGTGACTCATTCAATATACAGCCTGAGTTGGAGAGGGAAAAAGAGAAGGAAGAAAACAGGAAAAGTGATATTGCAGCGAAGGACATACAGTATTTAGTCAAGAGTTTAAAAGAAAGAATAAAAAGTTGCACATCAAATAGTGAAAGAATTAAAGTCATCAGTGTAGCTCCCAAGAGCTGGTCAAATAATAAAATAGCACAGGAACTAGGTGTGAGCAAGTACTTGGTGAAGAAAACAGAGGCTCTTGTGGAAAAACATGGAATCATTTCTTAAGTGAATTTATTGAAATTGGGGAGAAGAATGAGAAAAGAAACTAAGGACTTGGTTGTAAATTTTTACAATACTGATGAAGTAAGCAGTGTGTCCAGGAATGAAAGATACAAAGTCTGTTCGTTTGGTAGAGGGGAGCAAAGAATTAAAACAGAAAATGTAACTTGAGAGAATTATACCAAAAATTTAAAGAGGGGTATCCATCAGTTCGAATAGGATTTTCTAAATTCATTGAGGTGAGGCCCAAGTGGTGCATTCTGGCAGGAGCAAGTGGGACTCATTCCGTATGCATTTGTTCCATACATCAAAACGTTAAATTGATGACTGCAAATCTCTGCTTGCAAAATTAGTGTGCAATGTTAACAGTGAGAACTGTATGATAGGCGAGTGTGCAACGTATCCAGATATTAAAGCAGTGAAATTACATGAACTAAACCCTGAATTGGATGATTCTGCTGAAGAAGATTAATGAAAAGACTATTTCTTACAAACAGTGGGTGACAACACATCATTGCAAATTAATCTAAAATTCTGTTTTAGAAATGTTGTCAGAATTTAAAGATAATTTGGCATCAAAATTAATGCAGTTAAAAAATCACCACTTTATTGCCCAGAGTCAGTCGCAGTTTCTTAGAACAACAAAAGCAAATCTCTCAGGATGTGTGTGTCGTGATAGGGGATTTCTCAGAAAATTTTACATTCATTAACCAGTCTTATCACTGGGTAAATTCCCAAGCCACATTGCATCCCTTTTGTATCTATTTTAAGACTGAATCTGCAGAAGATCTATGTAACAAAAGCCTTTGTATTATAAGTGATTGCATGGAGCATAATACGACTGCTGTTTATGCATACCTGTGGTTCAGATCAAAGGGATTTTACTTAATGAACTTTTGTGCAATTCCCGACTTGATAAAATCATGGAACATCGTTTTCAAGGAAAGATTGACTTGCAGTGGAAACAATCAAAATGCAACCATTGTAAGGAACAATCACCGAGAGTCAACCAGAACAATTGCATCATACACCGTATGGATGACGCACGAGTTTTGAACGAATAGGAAAGCTTCAAAACCAATGCAAAGAGAAATGGTTGGAATACCAAGATGGCGAACTTTAAGCATAATATAATTCTCTGAAAGTATTTCAGAGACAGGTTAAATCGGATGCATAAATACTGTGAATTGAATAATGCTATGATTAATAATAAGAGATTGCAGATATATATTTATTAATCATGATATCTACTTTTCTCAGCAAATGAGTAGAGACTTTGTGCCATTCGTAAAAAGGATTAGAACGTCGCCATATTGATGAGATATATAGGTTACTTCAAAGATTATCATCAGCGCCGGGAACCAATGTATGTTTCTACAAAGTAAGATTACGTAGACATCGCATTGAAGATATCAAGTAAGTGTTAATTTCATGTTGTAACACAGGACATTTTATACGCTTCACGAACAATGCATTTACAGTTAAAGTTTACAAGAGGATACAGATAAATAACCTTAACGAGTAAAGACAAGATATTTATTTCGTGAAAAGAGACTTACGTGTTTCACATGAACATTTTAGTGATCGCAATACGCACTGATGCACATAAGGTGAATTGAGACAACCATTATAAAAGAGACTGTAAATAAGAGAGATTAATCTAGTTGTAAACGAAATGATTCCATCGCTAGGAAGAGATATCCATGTAATCATTTTATAGCATTTAATTCATAGAATTAAAAGATTTAATTCTAGTTATTTGTTTATATTCATTAAAATGTTATTATCCTTTTATCGATCGTATTTCAATATTCAGGGTAGGATCATAAACAAAGAAACTTTTATACCCACCCACACTTAGTCATCTAGCTTTACCTAACATTTCTATTTACGCACTCTGCAAATATTACTACAACAACAGCCTTGGCTCAAGGTAACATCCAAAGCTGCTTAATCGCATAGGAATCGTTAAGAGCCAGACACAATACCAAAACCAGCTGATTCCATTTATCCAGAAATTCCTACCAAATCTGAAGATCTATTATTTCTCGAATGAATCAGGAGGACAATACAAGAATAGAAAGAATTTTTATAACTTGTGTACACATAAACAGGACTTTGGTGTTGATGCAAGTGGCATTTATTTGCCACAAGTCACGGCAAAGGTCCCTGTGATGGGATTGATGGGACAGTGAAGAGACTTGTCACAAAGGCAAGTCTTCAGCAACCAACTGAGGCCCACATCCTTACCCCTAAGGACATGTTTGAGCTTTGTATGAAAAACATTCAAGGCATAAACTTTGTCTTGGTGACCAAAGAAGACATCAAGAACAAGAGTATATCAAGGACCATTTCAACAAGTCCCAGAGATTTGATGATACAAGGGATTACCACTGCTACGTCCCAATGGATTAATCAACTCTTCTGATAAGTAGGACATGATCATCATTTCATACTAACCATGTGCAGTTCAGAGTTGACGGATCACAAACATCAATTGATTTTAATCCAATAATCCAAAATGACTGTTGTTGTTTGTGTTTATGATAAAAGATGGTATGTAGATAAAGTACCGAAACATCAAAGGAAATCAAAGATGTTCCAGTGATGTTCTTCAAACCAGCTGGACCATCAACTAGTTTTTCTTTGCAAAGAAGTGATATTGTTTGGGTGAAGTCGAGCAACATTCATGATATTTTAAAACCATCTGAATTCTCCACTGTCACAGGGAGAACATACAATATTACTCAACGGAAGAACACAGAACTTTCACTTAAGTTATTAGCCTACTTAAATAGCATACCACAGATATAAATGAGTTATCCAAGTTCAGATTCCCATCTGCCGATTGTCCAGTCTTAGAAAAGACACATAGTCTTAGAAAATTGCACTGAAAAACCTCTCCCAAGTTTTCAACAAGCTTTGGCGGGTTTTAACACAATGCAAGAATACCTCATTAGCAGTGATTTAAGTGATTAAGATGGCACTTTTAACTGTGCACAATGAACTTTTTTATTTGCATTCCAAAAAAGCCCTACAACCTAAATAACAAAATATTTTGTAAATGCTGAATAAATATGAATAGTACCGTAGTACTAGTTGTACATTAAATCCAGAATAAAAAGTTTTGTATTAAATACATCTCCTATTTCATTTTCATGTAATATTTTAATTTACCTCTGACTTTTTATTGTTAGTTATTACGAAATTGTTCGTAACTTTTTTGAATTCCGTTTATACGTTTTTACATTTATACGTTTTTACATTTATACGTTTTTTTTTCTCACAAGTCAGTCCCTTGAAAAACGTATAAACGGTGCTCCACTGTAAAAATAGAAAGCAACATTTATCATCAAAAAACTAGATTTAATTAAACAATAAATTAAAATATTACTCCTAAATTTTATTTTGAGTGCTCAGATACTTTCTGGATTTTTTCAATAATTTCGTTACTGCATTTTAAACTTGTAGGTAGGATTCCTTGGCTGCAAAGCTTTGAAGTACTTTTGATAGACAAAATTCTACGCGATCTTTCTTATTCTTTTCTGTAAGAAATGCCTTGATGGTGCTTGAAACTCGTTTTATGGATTTTTCCTTTTATCAAAATTCGGAATAATGTAGGTTTGGGAACTTCAATGGCGTGAGCTGCTGATCTTATGGTGCCTCTTCTGCTAAGAGGAATATGCCTAAGTTTTTCAAGTTTTTCTCCATAATCTTTGCATTTACGTCCACAGTTTTGTTTTTTCAAAGAATCAACATTAGCATAAAAGAAATATAATTACAAAAAAAATATTTTTCTTTCAATACCTCTGATCGGAGTTTTCATGCCTAAAAATAAATTATTTATTTTGATAAATTATTGCTTTCTTGAAAAGAAAAAAAAAATCGGTGAAATAGATAAGATATTTATAGAATAAAAACATACAATTTATTTATTGGTGATATGTAAGAAATAAAGGTAAAATTGGACTGAAAAGTTGGTATTTTTAACATAGGTTTCTATGGACAGAATTCGCTGAAGACTCCGGATACTAGTGGCGCCCTCTATAAACATTGGAAAGTGCGGATAGAAATTAGGGTTTATTCATAAAATTAGGGTTATTTTTACCCATTCCTAGTGTACATCCGGTGTACAGAGAAAGGTGGGAATTTCGAAGCAATGCCCTCCTCCTGTTTTGTGCCGTTTTGTAATTCTGGTTATATTAGCTGTAAAGAGAATAGAAAATTATTTAGAGCTCCCAAAAATCCAAAGCTCTTCAGTTTATGGGAGAAGCAGATACGTCGGAAAGATCGTCGTATGCGACCAACTGACTATGTTTGTGAATTACATTTTGAGGTAAGTTAATAATTCTAAAAAAATGACAGATCTGCAGTTAATTGTACTTCATTAACATTAAATAATAGGAGAGAAAAAAAGACCTGGATGTTTTTCTTCCTCTGAATCTTTCTTCCCAGTTAAATTTACCGTTCCTAGTACTGGTCATACAAAGTACTTAAAATTAATGATCCATTCACTGTTGGTCTACCTAAGAATCTTATTATTCTGCAATTATTGTGAATCGTTGAGTTCTGGCGTTCCGTATAAATCTTCTCCGGAAGTTGCAGGTTGTCACGAAGAACCTTAGGAATTACTCCAGTTTATAATATAATTGAGACTTTTGTAACACTCTCCATTTCCACATTTCCTTCACTTCATATTTTAGGTCTATGTCATTACTTTCTCTTATGTTTTCAAAGATTTTTGGTATTTGGTACGCCATAGAGTTAGTTTATTTTTAACCATATCTACCAATATAATATCTGGTCTATTACGAGCTTATTATGGTTATTATTATTATTAGTCATTTTTCTAACTGAAACATTTTAGAAGGGGCTACCTTTTTTGTAGCCTAATGCTAAAGTACAACTTGAGCAGCCTTTAGAAAAATAAACTAAAACCAAACCGCAGCACATTCTGTTACTGACCAATCCATATCCAAGTAATTTTTTTGAGTTGTTTTTGCAAAAAACAATACAGAAGCCTCCTTATATCGATAAAAATACACAGCTTAATTAAAGAAAATATTAATATATTTCCATAAAACACAAAATTATGTCTAAAATAGCTCGTTTTCATCAATATGTGAACAGCAGTTGGAATAAAGGGTGAGGCCAAATTCTGTACTAAATGACATCCTAGTACAGATGTTTCACGCTAATATGGCAATCATCAGCTTCCACATTGATTCTGGCAGTTGGAATAATACAGACAAAAATTTTGGGCTAAAATGCATTATTTGGTACAAGCCATTAGGAAGGCTCGTTAGTAGAGATGGGCAAAGTCGTTCTTTTTACTGAACTAGTTCTTTTGAGATAGTTCTTCTTATTGAACTAGTTCAATGAACTAGTTCGTTCTTTTTACCTTAACAATCAAAAAAAAGGTTCTCAAATACTTTTACAACCAACAAAAAAGGTTCTCAAATACTTTTACAACCAAAAAAAAAAAGGAATCTCCAGGTTCAACAAACAAAAAAAGGAATCTCCAGGTTCAACAAAAAAAAAAAAAAAAAAAAAGAAA
>JAFIDM010064484.1:1365-25832 GCA_023159025.1 Thereuonema tuberculata
TGAACGGAAGTTGTTGCTTGACTGAAGTAGGAGGTGATGACTTCTTTTTTGATCTTAGAAACTGAACGGAAGTTGTTGCTTGACTGAAGTAGGAGGTGATGACTTCTTTGTTGATCTTAGAAACTGAACGGAAGTTGTTGCTTGACTGAAGTAGGAGGTGATGACTTCTTTGTTGATCTTAGAAACTGAACGGAGGTTGTTGCTTGACTGAAGTAGGAGGTGATGACTTCTTTGTTGATCTTAGAAACTAACGGAAGTTGTTGCTTGACTGAGGTAGGAGGTGATGACTTCTTGGTGATTGGTTGGAACGTGGTTGAGCTTTAATGGTGGAATTGCTTTTTTGTAAATTCTGAGTTTATCTTGAACTGGATTCGAAAGTATACGTCAACTGCTTAAATCTGAAAATATATAATAATAAAAAAAAAATTATGGGGGGGAAAGACTATAATGATATTAATGTAAATAAGGAAGAAAAATAAAATGAAATAAAAAACATAAAGAAAAAAAATAAAAGAAAAAAGTTTCGGGTTATTCATGGGCCTGTCTACGTCAGCTTTATTGGCCGAGCTTGTCATGATATTTATTGAGGATTCAGCGTTCCTCATTTATGATGAAGGTAATCTAAACATCCCATTATACTGTAGTTATGTCGATGACTTACTTTCATATTGTGAAACCAGTATCCAAGAAGGTCTTATAGCCATTATAACTGAAATTCATCCCAATATAAATTTTCAACTTGAAAAAGAAACAGACTTATCCATCCCTTTCTTAGACGTCAACATAACAAGAATAATAGTAGCTTCAATGCAACAGTTTACAGAAAACCAACTAATAGAGGAATAACATTGAACTATTTTTCACATTGCCCCACATCCTTCAAAGTTAATAACATCCACATGGCCGTTCAAAGAGCAATTAACCTTTCCAGTAACATCGAAGGATTCAACAACGAAATTGACTCCTTAATCTCTTTATTTTCCAACAATGATTATCCACTAAACTTCATAAATAAACAAATAGCTAGCACCTTGCAAGCTTACTATCACAACGATGTGAAGAAGACAAAAGTCAATAAATATATTTCCATACCTTTCCATAGATCTGAAATAAACCATGAAATATTTCCATTACGTCACCTAGTAATTTTAACTATAGACCGCAAATTGAAAAGAAAAGCCATTATTGACAGTAATTTCCTCCTCCGTAGAGATGTAGTTCAAGGGGGTCCATGCATTAATCATGATTGTTTTTATATTGGAGAAACTTTGCAACAGCTCAAAGACCGCCTAGCACAGCAGGAAACGGCCATTAGAACTAATAATCTTAATTACGGTACTGCACGCCACGCCCAGCAATCCGGAATCAAATCAACTGTGGAAAACCGTTCATCCTTTGCAGCGAATCTAACACGTTCTTGCGGAAATGTAAGGAGTCAGTCCTCATCATAAATTCTAAATGTTACAATGATTCTCTTTCCGTACAATCCATCTCCGACTATGGCTTTACAAAAATGTAAGCACCACAGCCTGCAAATACATCAATCATTACATCTAATATTCATAATTTTGTTTTTCTTATTTATTTTCAATATCATCATGCCTTTCATATATTTTAATCATTCACTCTTACTTATTTTTATTTTATTTTCTTTATTTTTTTTCTTTATTTTTTTTTATTTCATTTTATTTTTCTTCCTTATTTACATTAATATCATTATAGTCTTTCCCCCCCATAATTTTTTTTTTATTATTATATATTTTCAGATTTAAGCAGTTGACGTATACTTTCGAATCCAGTTCAAGATAAACTCAGAATTTACAAAAAAGCAATTCCACCATTAAAGCTCAACCACGTTCCAACCAATCACCAAGAAGTCATCACCTCCTACCTCAGTCAAGCAACAACTTCCGTTCAGTTTCTAAGATCAACAAAGAAGTCATCACCTCCTATTTCAGTCAAGCAACAACTTCCGTTGAGTTTCTAAGATCAACAAAGAAGTCATCACCTCCTACTTCAGTCAAGCAACAACTTCCGTTGAGTTTCTAAGATCAACAAAGAAGTCATCACCTCCTATTTCAGTTAACCAACAACTTCCGTTCAGTTTCTAAGATCAACAAAGACGGCATCAGAACCCGCCTTCCATCCACCTGCCAAACTTTCCATGACCACACCGACATTTCATTGGTTTAAATTTGTTAAAAAATTTTCATTGGTGTAAAATATTATTTCGAAATTATAGTTAATTTATTTTGTATAAGAGCACATGATTTGTCTCATTTTGTTAGTTGAAAACGTCGTTTCAGCACAACGAAACCGGTTCTGTATTTTTAATGTGTTAAAAATTTTTAATCTTTTATAATTCTGTGTCATTATTTTTAAACGTTACAATTTTAGCACACGTTAAGCTTTTTAATCTAAAAATTAAATAAATTAATAAAAAAATAAAAAAAAGAAAGTTAGAATAAAATAATTGTTTTAAACTGAGTCATAAATAAGCCGCTTACGGAATTTTATGGAAATCCGGATAGCCGTTTTAACGTGATATGCGGAAAACAGAAACATACAAATGGACAGAGAAGGAAAACATTCAAGTAGAAAAGTCAGTTCGTAAAGATTTTTTTTTCAATGATATCCATTAACAACAAAAAAAATCTATTTTATTTCTAACATAATATAAAACAATAGCATACATTTTCTGAAACTAATTAAAGCAATAATAATAATATTTAGTAATAATAAATAATTTAAAGTAGAAAATGGAAAAGTATCTGTCATCATATTATTTACCATTTTTAATCAAATTTTCTAGCATTTTCAAAAGAGAACTAAGATTTTTTTTTCACGTGGGTTTTGTCCAGAAACTTTCGCAACATGGGAAAAATAGTCGTAGAAAATATTAGAGTTAAACAAATTGGTTTCTGCCGAATAATAAACGAATATTAAACCAATTATTAATCTTCTTAATGTCTCCTCGAGTTTTAGTGTGATTAAAGTTAATTGTCTTCACGCAACCTAAGTATTTGCAGAAAATGAAACTGTTGTGTTTAACAGAAACTATACAGACATCCCTGACATATCCATTTAGATCATTTAATAAATTCCTACGTATGTTTCGACTTACATCTGAGTGTTTACTGTCACAAAGACGTAACAAGAAAACTAGGTATATTAAAGAATAAAAAGCGATGTCTTCCTTTTGCTTTTCCTTTAGATTCTTACTTTGCATAGGCATAGTTAAGATTAAATTGCACAAACACTTCGATAAAACAATTTTTATTGTCTACTTTTAAAAGTAACAGAAAATACAAGATTTTAAGGAAAGTAGGCTTTTCTTTCTTTTGTTCTTTTTCCTATACCTTTCTAAAGAATAAACAGCGTCTCTTCCAGATATTCTTAGATATTCTTTTATCAAATTGTATAGTTTCTAAAAAATTGCCTTTAAAAAAGCGAATGGAAATTGTATTGATGCAAACAGTATTTATCTTTTCATAAAGTTCTAATTTTAAATAAAGAAAAAAAAAACGTTTTGATGGTTGTTACTGCATGTTATTACGTATTCACTAAGAAACATTATTGTAACGTGATAATTAAGCAAACTTGCAAAGCAAGATTCCCTCAAATTTTGATATAATATAAACACAGATATTTATAAAAAAAATCGTATTATTATTGAATTGAATCAAAATACGATGCTTTTCAATACGATCTACGGTAATGACATCTTTGTCGAAGAGACTTAAATAATTAAAAAATTATTTACAAAATTCAACGGAGAAACGTTACGGTTAAGCGACTCTTTCCAAGGCCTTTAAGTTGATATTTCACAAACAGAATGACCCGTTTACAATTTTAAAATTTCTTATTAAAACTTGTAGCAAATATTATTAACTTTTATATTCAATAAAAAATTTAAGCGGTTTTTGAATATTTATTTATTTTATAGTTTTGCTCTACCATATAATTTTCATCCGAAACTGGAGTTTTTTTTTTAAAGAGATGTTAGCATAAAGGTTCTTTAGGATGAGATAGCATGCTATTAATCGAACTAAAAAGAGATACAAAAAGAAATAAAAAATGGAAAAGGATACGAATATATAAGTTTAGAAAGTAACTGACAAATTTTAAATATTATAATATTGTAATGTCTCTTCAGGAATTCTATTTCAGGACTTTTTTCTTTCCATTTCATTTTGTATTGTTATTTTCTCCGTATTTGCCAGGACATCTAGTTCCTTTCTGGGTAATCATTTCTGATTCAACCTGTTCTTATGCATCCTATCTCCTGTCTTAGAAATTTCATTTCTGAAGCTTGTATTTGGTTAATTCCTTTTTCCTTGTGCCCAGCATTATGATCAATGTTGCTACTGCCATTACCTCATAAAACTTTCCTTAATCTGCAGTAACACTGATTTTTTTTTTTTTATGGTTCGATAAAATGAGCCTCTAATTTTTTTGTTGGGGGTTGTGCTGATTGGATGTAGTATCTACCTCTCCTCCTTTCAAAATTCTAAGACAAGTCACTGAGGGAAAATATCTACGTTTTAGTTGACTAGCGATTTGCTAAGTGATACAAAGCTGACCTTTTCACTATAAATAACCCCTGCTGCTTTTTTCCTCTTTGAAATGATGTATTTATCTATCTGCTAATCTTCATAGGTAAGAACATTGTAATGTTCCCTATTAATCATTTCTCTCACAAAATTCTTTTTACAGTTCAGTATCAGAACAATTCAGCTGACAAGGAACAGGCTCCGAAATAATCTGAAATAAATTATTTCTTGAATTAGTTACCTGCAATAAGGTAAATGTTTTTTTCCATATTATCAAAGCTTTCTAATATAGTTACGTGAAATTAATAATTTGCATACAATGAAATCATTGATCATAATAGTCTAATAAAATATGAAATGGAGCAAATGTGAAGGGAAGCCAGAAAAAAAAAACTATTTCAAATTTTGGAACACTTGAAAGAACATTGTGAACAAAGACTGAACAAAGTATGGACTGCACCACATATAATCTTACATTATAAAAACGTTATTCTGTCTGTCATAAGACTAGGTTTTTCCAATTTTGTGACCAAACTATAAGAGATAGATTGTTCATGCAAATGGATAAAATTTTGATCTTTTTAAGACAAACAAAATGCTATAAAATTCTTTCCAAAAAATATTGACTTTTTTTCAATTTAAATGAAAAGTATAAAAGTTGGAAGAGAATATCATATTGAGAAAATATTGATATTTGAAAGTTCTATCGTACGATATATCAGTCATTCACAAATGTTTCTGCGTTTCCAAGATACATACAAAAATGTGAAAAATTTCATATTCGCGCCAACCCGCAATACACCGTAGTTAAGCGGAGAAGCCAACAACCAGCTGGGAAGTCGTACATTTTCCAAAATCGATATTAATTTGCTAATTAAATAAAGTTTTCTTTTTAATGCTGCTTTTTTATTGTAAGGATTCCGGAGCGAATTGACGGTATCCGGCTATTATTATTATTATTATTATTATTATTATTATTATTAATAATAATAATTACTATATATTATAAAAACGTTATTCTAGTTGTGATAAGACAAAGTTTTTCCAATTTTGTGACGAAACTATAAGAAATAGATTGGTCATGAAACTGGATACAATGTAGAAATTTTTAAGACAAACAAAATGCTACAAAAATCTTTCGAAAAACGTTTTTGGTTTTCAAGATGTCGCCTTTTAAAGGGTCAAATTTTGACTTTTCTCAAATTAAACGAAAAGTATAAAAGTAGAAAGAGAACATTATATTGAGAAAATGTTAGTATTTGAATTGAAAGTTCTGTAAAGCGTTATATCAGTTATTCGCAAACGAATCGAAATTTTTAAATCTGAAATATTTAATTGATTAAGTGCGACAACTAAAAATTATCTACACTTACCGATTGAAAAGATTAAATTTTAAATTAAAGTAGTTTTGTTCATATACCAAGTTTAGAACAGCAAACTAATTGTTAGAAATCGAGTGGAGCACAGCGAAGCGATGCCGAGCGAAGCGAGGGCAATTTCTTATTAAAAGAAAAGTCCTGGCTCACTCACTCACGCCCAGCCCAAACCCTTGGACCTGGAAAGCTGAACATTTTCACAGAGGTTCCCTTTATAATGTAGACAAGGAATAAGGCCGGATTTTTCGAATTTCCCACGGGATAGGGAATAATCTAGCAAACTGACCATGAAGTGTGTGGCCGCAACCCCAGGTGTGTGGCGCCAACCTGCAATACACCTGAGCGAAGACGGCCACAACGGGCTGGGAAGTCCTATATTCCCCGATCTCAATATTAAATTGCTAAAGTTTTTTTTTTAATGCTATATATGCAACGGTTCCGGAGCGAAGCGACGGTACCCGGCAGTATCAATATAATTTTCTTTTTCTTGAAATTGCTATATGTCATTTTCATTTATATAAGCCTAATTTACATATATTTATATATATTTATATATAAATCAAGTGCAATTAGGAACTTGATTTACAGATCAATTAATTCCATACGTATCGTTGAAGTATATCTCATTTAATTTTTTTTTTTATCTGTGTTGTATTTTTGATATGGCCGTGCCAGCGTATTCGTGCAGCCTTAGGCGGCGGTCTTAGTAAATACGGCTTATTATTATATATAAGAAAAGTAAATATATAACTATTTTAAATTTTAACCATAACGATATAGAAAACTGATTTGTTGTTTAAGAACTGTTATATTTATGTTGTTTCTTATTTATTTGAATTACGAAAAATCATAATTGTATAAAATTACATTAATTAATGTAAGTAACAAATAAATACACGTCAAGGTAATAATGTTTTATTTAACAACTAATTGTTAACAGTTAAAAAAAAAAGTTTAAAAACAATCCCGTAAAGTTCCTCAGAACATTTACAAATATACAAATTAAGACCATTGGCATTCGCACTAGTACTAAAAAAATTAAAATAGAATTAGATGGACAATAATAATAATAATAATAATAATAATAATACTAATAACACCAAAATAAAATTGTTAGAATAATCAAAAACAATCAACAATATTGCAGGTGATGATTTAAATTTTTAGTTATGAAAGATCGTAACTGTTTTTAACGAAATTACAAACACTAATTCTTGACGTTTTTTTTACTATTTTACTGTTCGCCAATCCTATTAGGTATTCAAAAATAAAGAATACCTGTAATATAGGTGCTGATAATAATTTATAAGTATTAACTGTAGATTAATTAACTTTGTTAATTATCTAATACAGAAGAAAAGAAATGTAACAAAAGTTAAAAGTTAAAAATTCAGAGTAATTTTCTAGTCAATTACGTCAGCGAATAATGAAATTTTAACCTTTTTAATACTTTTTAGTGTTTTAGAATTATATTTTTCCCAATTAATTTGACTGAATAATTTATATTTTATATAGTTTTCTAATCTTAGACCAAAATTATTATTCGTTTTATTGACTTGAAAGATTTTTAACCAATTGTATCTAGTTATTTTTTTATTATTTTGATTATTTTTTTCCCCTATTGACATTATAAATTTTATTCATAATTATTTTATAAATATTTTCTTCTTTAATAGTAAGTATTTTTAAAATTGTTCCTAATTTCTTTTTTCTCAAAATTTTTCTTTTTCAACCCTCATCCCTATTGTGAAATGGATTCTTCGTTTGAAGAGGCGTGCCTAAGTCTCATCTTGCGGTAGACACACTTTATATCTCAGTTATTTTTTTTTTATCTATGTTGTATCTTTGATATGGCCGTGCCGGCGTGGTCGTGCGGTATAAGGGGGCGGACTGCCTATATCCGGGTTCAAATCCCGGTCGAGAGCATGGATGTTTCAAATTTCCTTCGTGCGTTTGTCAGCCTCTTCTTCACTTTCTCTTCGGGTCTGACGTCATTCCATAATGGCGTCCTGAGGAAGCCAACGGGAAACCACCTCAGTATCTGTTCCCTAGAAATTCTCGGGAGTCTGTTAGGGGTTCGCCTCATTTGGAACACTAGAGCTCCCTGGAACACGGATGCTTCGCTACGAAGCTCGCACTTCGGTGCGTACCGTACCAATAAATAATTAATTATCTTTGCTATCCATATAATCTTTTTTATATTCATAGATTTAAATATAGCAAACAAACATCTGTAGCATCTATTGATAAGTGTCTTGAGTTCCTAACGAGACTCAATTGGATTTTATTTAAATTTCAAATAGTGAGATTTAAATAAAAAAAGGGTAGATCTTGAGAAAAAATACCCTAATAGCGATCCATCTTTTTTCGATGTACTTCTCTGAAGTCTTGCACTCACGTAAAAGACTTCACGTAAAAAAAAATGTAATAAGAAGAAAACACCAAATTTGATCTGATTGTTGGAAACTAGATAGTTCTGAAAAGTGTATAAAAAGAAAAATACGTTAGTAAAAAGATACTTTAACAGAAACACTTTTAAAATACATGTAGCTTAACGTCTTCCCAAGGTTAGTGAGAAAATGAAAGCTACATTTCGCAGCTGTAAAGGTTTAGGATTTAATGCATGATTCAATGGAACAACAAAGCTTCTACATTTAAGTTCATTAAAAAGTAATCATTCATGTTATAGAAAAAAATACGAGATATGAATATATCTCTTTTCTAAGATATCTTGCATCAAGCTAATATCGTCAGTACAATGAAAACGTCGACGTAACTTAGCTTTTCCAATGAAAATTGCTTAAAAATTTATAAAAACGAAAGTTACAGAATAACTTATATCAGTTACGCTTTAAAACTGATCGAATAGAAATTCTCATCACATCATTTTCTATTGAACAAAGGCATTAGATGAACAACAAATTTTACAAATTGAATGAAATTTTACATGATATTCATTCTCAATTCCAGAATATTATTCCAGAATTAAATGTTATGGCCGTGTAATGAGAATAGATCCTTCCAGAGTAGCCAAAGAATGGCTGCTGAAAACTGTGGACGGCAAAAGACCTAGAGGCCAACCTAGGAGAAGATGGTCCGATCAACTTAAACAAGATCTGGAAGATAGAGGAGTGGTTTGGAGCCAAGTTCAAGAGGAAGAGTGGTATCTGAGTCGACATAGATGGAGAGCGCTCTTGCACCGCACCCGGGAAACTGGAGACGGTTGAATGATGATGATTCGTTCTCAATATTAAATGTTACACACTAAGGATATTGTAAAAAATTATAGCTACTTCATATTGAGGATTAAAACTGTAAAAATAGAATTTCGTGTATTTGATTTTTAATTTAATGTTTAATGAGATTTCTGCCGATTCACCAAGATTGAACAAACATTTCATTCAATGAACCAGCAATTTACGGCAAATTTACGAATTACTGCCAACATTTTCATATTAAAAACCCTTATGCGGATTCTGCTCGTCACTGTCAGATTCTTCTGTGGTATTTATTGCAGTGATAGCACACGAACTAAAAAAGTAATCTCCAATTATCTAATTGTATTTCCTAAAGATGAAAGGATAATTACAAGTTTATTGATTTTTCGTTAACAAGTTTACAGAACTGGAAAATGAAATTTTAAACTTTATAACTACTCTTACGAAAAGTGGAGTAAAACAGGAGATTTGTTTAAATAAACTTCAGTAATAAATGAATACCAATTGCCAATAGATGAAGATTAGTCTTGTGGCTTCCTACTATCACAAACTGCGTGACCAGTCAATATATATCGGTAAGTAGAATTTACATAAATGTTTTCTTTCAGATTGCTTCCAAAGCATTCATTGTTAGCTTAGAGGGAAAACCACGACCCTTAGGAAAACGATTCTGTCATTTAGGTTCCCAAAATATTCCTTGCAGGTCTTATTAATTATATCGAATTACTCTGAGATCTTAAACAAAGCTCTGGATGGCGAACTGCAGTTTTCGACATCAACCAACGAAATAGAAAAGATCTTCTGTAAGTTATAAAAAATAAAAAATATGGTTTTACGTGTACTGCGTAATATTGGATGCAAAAATGAAGCCATACACCTGAATATGATGAATAATTTATATCACAACAAAATAAATAAAAATGCACGACGTTTCACCGTCGAGAGACAGCCTCCTCAATCTTCTGTAATTTGTTTGTGAATTTCTCCATTGCATAATGTCAATGTGGATGTTTTATATAATATAACTTCTAAAGATCCTTCCTCACTTATTCCTAGATAAGCCCAGTCTTAAGGATGGCAGTGTATAGTTAAGACTTAAAATAATAGAGATACGCCAAAGAACTTTACTAACAACTTTCTCTTATAAAAGTAAGGAGATCTACTGTGTTTCGTTTATATGGTCAAAGGTTTACATGAGTGCAAGACTTCAGAGAAATACATCGAAAAAAGATGGCTCTGTATTACGGTATTTTTTATTAAGATCTACCCTTTTTTTATTTAAATCTCACTATTGGAGTTATAATTGAGTCTCGTTAGGAGCTCAAGACACTTATCTACAGATTCTACAGATGTTTGTTGGCTGTATTTAAATCTATGAATATAAAAAAGATTATATGGATATCAAAGATAATTAATTATTAATTGGTACTGTACGCACCGAAGGGTGAGCTTCGTAGCGAAGCATACGTATTCCAGGGAGTGCCAGTGTTCCCGATAAGGCGAACCCCTAGCAGACTCCCGAGAATTTCTAGGGAACAGATACTGAGGTGGTTTCCCGTTGCCTTCCTCAGCACGCCATTATGGAATGACGTCAGACCCAAAGAGAAAGTGAAGAAGAGGCTGACAAACACAGGAAGGAAATTTGAAACATCCATGCTCTCGACCGGGATTTGAACTCGGGTACCGGCAGCCCGCCGCCTTATTCCGGACGACCACGCCGGCACGGCCATATCAAAGATACAACACAGATAAAAAAAATTAAATGAGATATACTTCAAAGATACGTATGGAATTAATTGATACTGTAAAGGCCCGCGCGCACACAACCCCGTATCACGTATTCCGTATTACGTATTGCGAATTCCGTATTCCGACTCCCGTATTTTACAACACGCATTGCATTCCGTCTTCGTCGTTGTTAAAATCGGAAAAGGAAATGAACTTTTCCCATAATGCATCTGTTTTCGCGCCAAAATTGTTCAAGATGGATCGGCTGAGAAACGACCAGCGATTTTTTGTGAATGCTTATTTATACATGGTATTGTCTGCGGAGGAAAAAAAAATGAAGAGTAGGAAGAAACAATGGGTGCGTGATAAAAATGATACAGCACTAATTTCATGTTCGCTTTTTTAATTTCGTAGGTTTCAATTCGATTACAAGGACTAAAATAAATGCAGACTTACCTGATTTTCCTAAAAGTAACAAGATAGTTTTCTTTTTTTATTTTTATCGAACTCTAAAAGCAGTGTGATTCAACAAGTGTGGTGTGTTAAGTGTGGTGCTACATTTTATTTTGTGATCTGTGAATGCTTTCACCCTGGAGCCGACAGCAGTTATGAGAATGCCGTCCGCATTCCAGTCGTCTGGCGGCATGCAAGTGATGTCTGCCCGTCCACCGCAATCGCATTTCCCCGGCGACTGGGGTATGCGGGTGCGGGCATGGGATACTACTCCCCCGGCTTGCGCCTTTATTCCCCTCCGATCAATAGCAGTTCCCTTCCACCGTGGACCGCTCTCCCTTCGGACAGCCGCCAAAGCGCGCAGCTGCGTTGGGATTGGTTGACGTTGTAACAAAAGAAACATTCTGATTGGTGACGTTAACATGACGTCACATACGGAATACGGGAATGTTCAAGCTCGTTGAACGTTCCCGTATAGTGAAAAAATACGTGAGTTTGACGTCACAAATCGACGGACGTAGTTCAAAATGACGTCATTTGTCGTTTTTCGGATACGTGGATACGGATACGGGGTTGTATGCGCGCTGGCCTTAAATCAAGTAAATAAGTTCCTAATTACACTTAGGCTATTATAAAATATATATAAAATAGGCTTATATAAATGAAAATGACAGATAGCAATTTCAAGAAAAAGAAAATTATATTGATACTGCCGGGTACCATCGCTTCGCTCCGGAACCATTGCATGTACAGCTTAAAAAAAAGAAATTTTTATTTAGCAAATTAATATTGAGATCGGAGAATATACGACTTCCAAGCCCGTTTTGGCCGTCTTCGTTTAACTCACGTGTATTGCAGGTTGGCGCTACACACCTGGGGTTGCCGCCACACACTTCATGGTCAGTTTGCCAGGTTATTCCCTATCCCGCGGGAATTTCGAAAAATCCGGCCTTATTCCTTGTCTACATCATAAAGGGAACCTCTGTGAAAATTTTCAGCTTTCCAGGTCCAAGGGTTTGGGCTGGGCGTGAGTGAGGGAGCCAGGACTTTTCTTTTTATAAGAAATTGCCCTCGCTTCGCTCGGCATCGCTTCGCTGTGCTCCGCTCGATTTCTAACAATTAGTTTGCTGTTCTAAACTTTGTAAATGAACAAAAATACTATAATTTAAAATTTAATCTTTTCAATCGCTAAGTGAAGATAATTTTTAGTTGTCGCACTTGATCAATTGAATATTCCAGATTTAAAAAAGCTAGTTTGTCTGTCATTTGAATGAAAAAAATCAAACCCATTTTTGATAATGAAACATTATGTTTTACTACAAAACTTCATAAATAGTTTTTTGTGTGAAAATTCTTGAATCATTTTCCAAAAGATTTCCTTGATCCGACGTTTTAATAATTTGTAATTTAACGTTTTGCTTGTTTCTTGATGAGACGTATAATTGTCCATGAGAAAAAATACAGGCTCATTCAAAATTATTATGGCATGATCAAATGTTTCACCTTGTGATTTGTTAATTGTTATGGCGAATGTAGGAATTATTGGAAATTGTCTACGATTGAGAATGAAAGGCAAATTTGAATCGCTTGGTTTCAAGTCAATTCTTGGAATTGTTACTAATTCATTTTTGTGGGATTCATTGATGATTTTGGGTACAAATTAAATGTTGATGACCTGAAGTTGCAATTAGTCTTGTTCCATTACAGAAACCCTCCTTCGGATTTAAATTTCTTATCAACATGACTATCATTCCAAATTTTATGTTAAGAATATGAGGTGGTATTCGAGATGGTGTGAGTGAGTTAAGAAATTCAACTGTTGTTTGTTTTGTAATTTGGAAAATTTTAAGAATTTTCATTTTTACGCGTCTTCACAAACTTCTCCCAAGAGCCAACATGAAATTTTTTCTATTTTTGCAAGTATCTCGCAAACACAGAATCGTTTGTGAATAACTGATATAACGCTTGATAGAACTTTCAATTCAAATACTAACATTTTCTCTATATATTGTTCTCTTCCAACTTTTATACTTTTCGTTTAAATTGAGAAAAGTCAAAATTTGATCCTTTAAAAGGCGACATTTGAAACCAAAAACATTTTTCGAAAGATTTTTGTTGCATTTTGTTTGTCTTAAAAATTTCTACATTGTATCCATTTTCATGACCAATCTATTTCTTATAGTTTGGTCACAAAATTGGAAGAACTTAGTCTTATCACAGCTAGAATAACGTTTTTATACTATATAGTAATTAATAATAATAATAATAATAGCCCCATACCGTCACTTTGCTCCGGAAGCCTTGCATTAAAAAAACGGCATAAAAAACTTTATTTAATTAGCAAATTAATATCGATATCGGAGAATGTACAATTTCCCAGCCCGTTGCGGGCTTCTCCGCTTAACTAAGGTGTATTGCAGGTTGGCGCCAATATGAAATTTTTCACATTTTTGCATGTATCTTGCAAACGCTATCTACCAAAACCTTACGAAATTTATTTGTGAACTCTCATTGCTATTTAGGTATTTACAGTGGCTGTAGTATACCTTTCATATCGAATTAAAGGAGTTTTGATAATACGTTTTATGCAGAAAATAAGGAAAATTTTAAAATTTGTGAGCAATTAAAATAATAGGGCTTCGCTATTTTTATTCACATTTTTTCATATATAACTTTATTTTTCCATTCCCAATATGAATCTGAGACGAAATCCTACCTTAAAGATCTGAATTTACATTTATAGTAGAAGTTTACTTCGTTAAAAGTTTGGATGAATCTTCAACAAAGAAAAATTAAATGAATTAATAAAAAAATAAAAAAAAAGAAAGTTAGAATAAAATAATTGTTTTAAACTTAGTCGTAAATAAGCCGCTTACGGAATTTTATGGAAATCCTGGTAGCCGTTTTAACGTGATATGCGGAAAATAGAAACATACAAATGGACAGAGAAAGTAAACATTCAAGTAGAAAAATCAGAAAAAAAAATTTTTTTCAATGATATCCATTTTTCTACTTTAAATTTTTTATTATTACTAATTATTATTACTATTGCTTTAATTAGTTTCATAAAATGTATGCTATTTTTTATCTTACGGTAGAAATGAAATAGATTTTTTTTTAATGGACATCATTGAAAAAAAAACTATACTGACTGACTTTTCTACTTGAATGTTTACCTTCTCTGTCCATTTGTATGTTTCTCTTTTCCGCATATCACGTTAAAACAGCTACCCGGATTTCCAGAAATTTCCGTAACCGACTTATTTACGGCTCAGTTTAAAAGAATTATTTTACTCTAACTTTCTTTTTTTTATTTTTTTATTAATTTATTTAATTTTTCTTTGTTGAAGATTTATCCAAAATTTTAACGAATTAAAATTCTACTATAAATGTAAATTGAGATCTGTAGGGTAGGATTTCGTCTCAGATTCATATTGAGAATGGAAAAATAAAGTTATATATGAAAAAATGTGTATAAAAATAGCGAAGCCCTATTATTTTAATTGCTCACAAATTTTAAAATTTCCATATTTTCTGCATAAAACGTATTATCAAAATTCCTTTAATTCGATATGAAAGGTATACTACAGCCAATATTTAAATACCTAAATAGCAATGAGAGTTCACAAATAAATTTTGTAAGGTTTTGGTAGATAATAATTATTGTAATATATTTGACCATATAATCGAAATACAGTAGATCTCCTTACTTTTATAAGAGAAAGTTGTTAGTAAAGTTCTTTGGCGTATCTCTATTATTTTTAATGTTAACTATACATCGCATCCTTAAGACTGGGTTTAAATAGGAATTAGTGAGGAAGGATCTTTAGAAGCTATATTATATAAAACATACACATTGACATTATGCAATGGAGAAATTCACAAACAACTTACCGAAGATTGAGGAGGCTGTCTCTCGACAGCGAAACGTCGTGTATTTTTATTTGTTTTGTTGTGGTATAAATTATTCATCATATTCAGGTGTATGGCTTCATTTTTGCATCCAATTTTACGCAGTACACGTAAAACCATATTTTTTATTTTTTATAACTTACAGAAGATCTTTTCTATTTCGTTGGTTGATGTCGAAACCAGCAGTTCTGCATATTTATATTATAAATGTGGTGCAGTCAATACTTTGTTTAGTCTGTTCACAATGTACATTCAAGTGTTCCAAAATTTGAAATAGTTTTTTTACTGGCTTCTCTTCACATTTGCTCGATTTCATATTTTATTAGACTATTATGATCAATGATTTCATTGTATGCGGATTATTACTTTCACATAACTATATTACAAAGCTTTGATGGTATGGAAAGAAACATGTACCTTATTGCAGATAACTAATTCAAGAAATAATTTATTTCAGATCATTTCGGATCCTGTTCCCTGTCAGCAGAATTGTTCTGATATTATTTATTATTTATTTTATTTTATTTTATTTTATTCATCAAAATATTACATTACAGTCCTACTAGGTTAATTGACCTGTGTTGTAGGTGCTGTGAGTTAAAATGATATCAGAAACAAAAATGGTCCTATATACATTTAGAGTAAACTTAATATTCCATTAATTTTACAAATAAAATAAGAATAATATTAAGCAATATTTCAAAATTTGAAAATACAAGTTATATATAAACTTTTATGATATCTTATAAATGCATAACTTATGAGTACATAATAAATGTAAAGTAAAGTACATAAAGTATACAAAATTAATTCTTTTTTTTTTTTTTTCAAAATTAGTCGACCCAAATAATTTTACCAGATATTATATCTCTATATATTATTTTTTTTAAGATAGATATCTTTTCAATTTTTTTCATATCAATTGAAAATTGGTCGAATATTTTATTAATAAGTCTGTTTTTAATTCGTAATCCGAAGTTATTTCTTGGATTATCAAAGACTTGTTTAGTATATATTATATTACTTCTTGTTGTATGGATATTTTCTTCCTGCATGTTATAACATATTATATAATATTTTTGCATAATTAAATTAAAAATAACTCTTTGTTGAGGAAATAATATTTTATTATTTATTAAAATTTGATTTTGTTGTTCAATTTGCAGTTTATTAAAGTTAGGAAAAATGAAATTTATTATTTTTTTCAAGATTCTGTTGATATTTTTCATTTCATTTTTATTTATATAGATCCAATTATCTATACCGTAATTTATTATTGAGTCAATATATGATTTGAATAATATAATTTTTGTTTTTTTAGGAAAGATGTCTTTAATATGATAAAACATATATAAAAAGTAATTTAACCTTTTTAATATATGAATATAATGAGTATGCCATGTATATTTATTATTTATATATAGACCTAGATATTTATAATTATTTATTATTTCTATACTTTCACAGTTACAGGTGTTCATATCTACTGGTTGGTCGTGTATGCAGTGGAATTCATGATATTTTATTTTTGGTATAATATTGATTTTTTTGTTCTTTGAAGTAATTATCATATATTTTGTTTTATTTTTATTAATGGCTAATTTATAGTCATGTGTCCATTTAATTATATTAATATAGTCATTTTGTATTTGTTCTTGTGCTAAAGAAAAGTTTTTATTTGTGTTTATTAATAACAAGTCATCTGCATAAGCAAAGATATTTGAATTTGTTGAATTTTTGAAAATTGTATTAATATATATTATAAATAATATTGGACCTAATGTAGATCCTTGTGGTACGCCTTTTTTTAAATTATATATTTTACTTATTTTATTTTGAATTTTAACTTTGAATTTTCTTTTTTTTAAATAATTTGTTAGTATATTAATCATTGGGCCTCTTATACCAATATTATTTAGATCTTGTAGTAATATGCCGTGATCTAAACTATCAAATGCTTTTTGCAAGTCAATATATATAATTAGAATGAAATTACTTTGATTTAAGCTTTTATTGATAATTTCATTTAAATCTTGTAATAATAAAGTTGTACTTTTATTTTTTTGATATGCATATTGATTTTTATGTATTAACTGATATTTTGCAATAAAATTATAGACTGTGTTAAAAATGTAGGTTTCTGTAATTTTTGATAAATTTGAGAGTAATGAGATTGGTCTATAATTTGTTATATTCAGATAATTTCCATTTTTAAAAATAGGAATTAATTTGGCTATTTTCCATTTATCTGGATATATACCTTTTATAATAATATTATTTATTAATAAAGTCATAAAATCTGCTATATTAAGATGGAATTTTTTAATATCCTCTACAATAAATTATCTAATCCAACAGAGTTTTTATTTTTCATATTTTTGATTATTTCAGTGATTTCAGTTATTGTAGAAGGAAACACAACTATTGAATTGGGAGACTGGATATTATTTGTTTTTTAGAGATTATTATTACAATTACAGATTTCAACTTTACCAATGTTTGTGAAGTATACACCCATTTCAGTAAGAGTAGTTTGTAATCCTTTTCTTTGTATAAGTTTTTCTAAATTATTATTTATGGCTGTGTCCTTTTTGTTTATAACAGAGTTTATTATATTCCAATAGTTTTTTCCATTTTTAATGTTTTCATTTAGTATATTGTGATAGTAGTTTTTTTTAATTTTTCTTATATAACTATTTAACCAATTTGTTTTAATTTTATATTCATCCAAATATTTTTTATTTGTTTTATTGTTTTTATATCTTTGAAATAGTTTATCTTTTTCTCTAATATGATTAAGTAAATTGTCAGTCATCCAAGCTTTTTTATATATATTTCTATATGTCTTTGATGAGCGTAAAATATTTGTTGTAGAATGATCATTAAATTCTTGTAGATGTCTATTTTTTTTTGATTGATGGATACATTTCATTAGCATGTTTATAATTTTATTTGGATTATTTATATTATATGTTACTACCTTATTAGTAATTTCATGTAATTTATCGAAAAAATATACTTCATTTTTTATGTTATTAGATTTGTTGTATACATTCATTTTAGATTTTTTTAATGAGTCCGATTTGAGATACATGAGCTGCATCATGATCATGTAATGATCATATATGTCATTGTGAATAACGTTTCCAATAATATTAGATTTAGGTGCTTTTACAAAGCAATGATCTATGCATGTTTTAGAATGTGATACATTAGTTTTTATGTCCCTGGTAACTGAATAAATAAAATTTCTTAGACCAAGATTATTATATATTTCTATATATTTTAGTATTGTTAAGTTATTTTTATTATTTAATAGATTGATATTAATATCACCTATTGATAACAGTGGGTGGTTGTCTTGAACTTTCTTATTAAGTTCTTGCATTATTTCATTTAATTCAATGATAAAGTCATTTATATTACCATTGGGTGGTCTATAGATTGCTAATATTGTTGCTTCAACTTCTTTATTTTGAGATAAGTTTTTAGTCTTTTTCTTTATATTACAAATTATGTTTTCAAAGGATTTTGATTCAAAATTCCAATTGTCAATAGTTATATAATTTTTATAAAAAATTAATAGTCCTCCCCCTTTTTTTTTTTCACGCAATTTGCATATATCATTAAAAGTGTCAAATTTAAATATTTTGATTTCTTCCAAGGTTACATTTACTTCTGCCAGAATAATTACATCAATATACTCTATAGCTTGATCTATATTAGCTTTAAAATAATCAAAATTCTTCTTGAGGCTTCTTATGTTTAGAAAAACAAAATTCAAAATAGTATCACAAGAGATAAGATTATTATTATTATTTTCTTTCCAATTATCTAAATTATTAAAGATGTTAGTTTCAGGATATAAATTAATTTCTTCCATTTTCTTATACTGTTTTTATTCAATCTTTCTAAGATCATTTTCATTTTCAATTTTTTGGATTGTTGAGTTGACATCTTTTTTCACAAGAATTTTTTGGTTCTTGATCCAAACAAATCTATAGTTTTTGTCTTTTGCTTTCTGTTTTGCTAGCCAGAACATTTTTTTTTTCTTTTTTGTTAGATTATCATTCATATAGATTCTTGTTGTATCATTATTCTGGAATAATTCACTATTTGTTAATACTTTTTTTGCTTTCATTTTTTCTACCCATTCCAGTTTTGCAGATAGTTTACAGAATTTTAAGATTATAGGTTTCTTCTTGGCATAGTTATGGGTTGGGAATCGATGATATATCTCGATATCTTTTAGCAGATGGTTTGTGTCTAAAACATTTGAAATTGTTTCAATGACTTTCGATAGATTTTCATTTGGATATTGTTGAACCCCTATGATCTCTAAATTATTTTTACGGAGTTGACTTTCTAAGTTTTCAATATCCATTTCCATATTATTTATTATTTCCTTATTAGTTGCGTCCTGAACTTCTAATTTCTTAAGCCTATCATTTGTTTGTTTTAGGAAATCATTGTTTTTTTCCAATTTCATTAACATGTCTTCATACTGCAAGCTGATAAATTTCATACCGTCATTTACCTTATTCAATTCTTCTTTTATACCTTTAATTTCCTTAAGAATGGTTTGTCCCAAGTCGGTTGATATGGAGAGGTTGGAATTTTCCATTTCTGTTGACTGGACTGACGATCGCTGCCTCTCTTGTCCTTCCCTATGTTTTGAAGTATTCCCACTTCTCACTGTAACATTTTTACATGCTTCACAAGACTCAATATTAGAAGGAGTCATGTAATCATTATCAGAATCCAGGATTATACATTTAACATGATACTCCGTTTGGCAGCCATGACACTTTACTTCAGATTCCTTTATCAAGTTGTTACATTTTCCACAATTTACCTCATGCTGTATGCATTCTTTAGTGGCCATTACGATTCAGCTACAGATTGACATTGATAAAATAATTAATAAAACAATTTACCACATCATAATATTTTTTCTTACAGTTTTTCATGTCGGAGCAGTTAAAAAAGCGTGTGACGTCACGCACGTACTCCCCCAGTTCTTATTCATTGTATTATTAGTTAACCTAGCCGTTCCGGCATGGCCGAGTGGTCTGGCATGAGGCTGATGTGTTGGAATCTGGGTTCGAATCCCGGCGCCTGGCTTGGATGTTTCTTTCTTTCTTCAGTGTTTGTTTCTCTTCATAGGAGACGGAAGTCTGCCTGTCATCTTAGGGTGCCTCCTAAGGTAATAATATCCAAATGACAGTAAAGCAACAATAATTCCCCATCATAGTGTCCCTCTATGACTAGTGACCTGAAAATGGATCCGGGGACACGACAACAACATTAGTTATCCCGCTCATACTGTTCCTAATAACTTCCTTTTTGATGTTTATACCGTATTGAAATTTAAAATATGGTTGCTTCTGTATTGCTTTTCATAATATTCATACTCAATATAATGCTGTACATTCTTTAGCATAAGATCTAAGTATTCGATTTTATTGTCTATTTCTTCTACTCTAGTAAAGTTAATATGAACATCTACGAAACTGTTATGTTCATAGTATATCACGAACTGCCTCTTGGAACCTTACCATAAATTAGAATATCATCGGCATATCTATAATATGTGAATTGTTTTTTTATTCCATTCTAATATTTATTTCTTTTCCAAATTGTTAACGTAAATATTACAAAATGTCCTAGATATTAGAGAGAAAAATCAACCGGACAACAAATATGCCTTCGCACATTGAGCCAACATCAAAGGGTATTCTGGACAGCCGTTTCGCCCTTATTAGGAATCATCAGCAGAATTTACCCTTATGTTTTGGTTTAGTTCCGCGAAATCTTTACCTAAAAGCATCCTCGATCCCGGGAATGGGCCGCCGAGATAAAAAACAATAAAATAAAAAATGATCCTGAAAGATCCAAAGTTAACACCCCTTGTCGCGCAACTGAGCCAAACATCAAGGGTAAATTCTGCTGATGAATCCTAATAAGGATGAAACAGCTGTTAAGGATCCCGTTGATGTTGCGTAGGCATATTTGTTGTGCGGTTGATTTTTTTTTCTCTATTTTTGAATTAGTTTAATTTTGCTAACGTTAAATTTGCTTTCATTGTTCTAAATATTACACAATGTCCTAGAAATTGCGTTTTCCAGAGAAAACCGTGACATTGTCTGTATATCTTATTATCGAAATGAAAATTTGAATTATTAGTTTCAGTAGTGTAAAGAATTTGTCCATTGTAATGATACGTTTCATAAGTATTTCTTTATTATCTTGGCTAGCTCTTGAACAATTTTTAACGTTTTCTTTAGCGGGACTGATGTACTGTATACATTGCTTCTATGTCCAGTGTGAATAGCCTTTCTTTTCCTCTGTAATCTCTATATACAGTATTGGTTTCAGTCAGTAAATCCTACTTGATATCTTCTGTATTATTAAACAAAACTCAGTGTGCGTGCGTGCATATGTCTGCCAAACGTCAGGAGTTTTGTTGCGAGGTCGACTCTGTCCGCAACACCGTAATTTCGCACGCGCGTTGTCAGGCAATAGGAATATTGGTGCTTGGCCAACTCATCTGCGCAACTCATCTGTTACAAATATTTATTGTATTGCATGTATGTTTTAGAATTTAAACTTTTACTTTATCTTCGTTTTAAAACTAAAAAGATTTCGTTTTTAGCTTACTTGATGTGATTTGTTTTTTTGTTTTTTAATAAATACAAAGTTTATTTCCTGTACATAAGCGAGGCTTCCGGAGCAAAGCGACGGGTAGCCGTCTAGTTATATTTTAAAAATAAAGAATCTTCATTAACACTCTAGGACATCTAAACAATAATTAATTTCACTGATGCCTTTGAGGCACCACTGCGCTTCAAATGTATCATTCTTACCAGCCTCAGTGCGAGACCTTGTTATTTACAGTGATTTCTTCTGGCTGATGATCGCCAACGAGCGTGAAACAGCTTGTTTCAGGATGTCACTTGTAAATAATTTGGTCTCATCCATTGTTATTATTAATAATTCAAACGCGCAGTTTGAATTTTATTGCATTAAAAAAAATCTTTGAGGCCTGTACATTGATGGCACATGAATTTTCTCACTAATGGTTCATTGGTGAGTTTTTCATTGTTTATTTTATCGTTTGAGGCACCACTGCGCTTCAAATTATCAATAATTAATTTCGTTCTTCAGTAATTGAGTCGATATACATTCGATATAGTGTAAAATACATTTATAAATGGCAGTACCATTTCAGTGTAATAAATAATAATTTGAAAACAACTGCATTACACTACGATGAAGAATAAATCATTAAATTCCATACACCACAATGCATTAAAGTACCTATCTGCCGAGCATATATGTAGATTTCTTTGTTAATATCCTTTACAACATGAAAAGTTTTTCGAATTTTTTTTCAAAAATTCGAAATTTATTTTTAGATTCATATTATGAATTTTCGCTACGTTTATAATATAATGTAAATTATTTAAACAAAAAGAATAAAAGGTTTGAAAATGGAATATAGACCAAGAAAGAATCTGTATAATTAAAAAAAGTAAAAGTCTGCAAAGTAATTATTATCAAATGCAATGATTATTCACTATTATTTTAATTTAATTTAGTCATGAAGGTGAGGTGACGGCTGGACGCCTGAGCTATTGTTTCCAGGTCATCGGTTCATTAAATTCAGCAGAAAGGTTTAATGAAATGTTGATGTCTCTTTCGCTTGTTCAGCATACAACAAACTTCATTCTACCCTACTCTGCTTTTCCTGACAACCGATAGGAGGTGCTGGTGTCCCGAAGGTTTTGCTGACACATAATTGTTTGTTCACCTTCGAAAAAATAGAACTGCAACGATTCCTTTTGCATTCAAGGCAATATAGGACAGTGGGTGTAAAAGTGGATCAAATGTTTCTTAACTCTGTAAGTACAATGTATTAAGGGACAAAGATATTCACAAAAGCTTTAGAAAGAAGCTTTTAGCCAAAACATACACATCCGTCCCAACTTAATCAATGATCGATTTCCTCAAAAACTATCCTTTAAAATCCTTTATCATTCCTCAATATAAAGAATCTGGAAAGCTGGAATTTTATGCAGTTATAAAGAAAACGTGGGAACTTGGGGAAAACTAGGATAAGAAGAAAAAACTGATGGGAGTCTAGATGAAATATGACAATTAAATAAATGCAACACAGTGAAATAAAATATCATCGGCAGTTTCAATACGATAAACTTCACTTCTTCAGTGGACTAGAGGAATAATAAGTTACAAATATGAGGGGGTACATCTGATTGTATTTGTAGTAATGATATCTAGCTATAAGACAAGATCTAATTGTCTATATGTAGTCACAAGGTAGGCGTTTGAAATATTTGGGGACTACAAAATATGTCAAAAAAGGAACTAAAACATAAGTGTCATGTTTTATTAATTATAGGGTACAATAAGAGCGATTTATTATTCATCCTATAATAGATAACACTTATTGTAGATCTATCATTTAGACTATCCAGACACCGTATGATCTGGACGCTGAAGGTAAAGGTTCCTGACGCTAAGGGTGAAGTTGGACTAACCCACCTTTAATCCCAGAAATTCCTGTCTTACAGAGGATTAGGCGAATCCCCAGGATCCGTTTTGAAATATCCTGGGAAGAATCACCAACTTCTGCCGGGACTTGAACCGAGCTTTTCCAGTACTCAGTGTTGATACCACTTAGACCAGAGGGCCTGTGGTGTACATGGTGATGTACATGACATTTTGTATATTTACAATGAAATGAAATCAGCCTTATAATTAGTCAGATTTAAAAAAAAATCAGTTAAAGAAAGATAGAAAGTAAAAAAAAACTTTAAGAAGTTTCTGTTTAAGTTTTAATTGCAATTCTGTGGCTGGCTTTCAAACAGTAAAAACATATAAATATGGAAGGATCTTTCTATACCCTTTGTTATACTATGTCCAACTGAAAACCGTTTTCAGGTCGAAACTGACAAACAATTGATTAAATGCTGGTATTTTTTTCCGTAACTATATGAAGTTTCCTGTTTCAAGTCCTCTTTCTTTTTTACATTCTCTTATCTTATCCTATCTCTTACAGCTAGCGCAATAAGAAAACCAACTCAAATGCTCACGAACAACTTCAATGACTTCTTGGATAGACAACATATTTTACACTTTGGTAAAAATATCTTTGTATTGTGTTTTTCCTTTTATGACTTGATTCTATAATTATCAGACGGTTG
>JAFIDM010064485.1:7580-25825 GCA_023159025.1 Thereuonema tuberculata
GAACAATTTGCTATTTGAAGAAATATTGGAGATGGAATATTAATTACTAATTAATAATATTTTCACTGAACTATAAACCTTACAAATTTTATAGCACTTATTAGCTTTATTAAGTGTATCATCTGTGTCTTTAGCTGAAATTATTCTGAATCTCACTACACAGTACTGTGTAAGTTCAGAAAAGAAGTATGTCTATGCATAAATAAATTTTACTTTTGAGATAATATTTAATTTAGTAATTTTTTTAAAAATAGGTTTTGGTTACGTATCTTTCATATTGAATTTCCTTCCGTGTATTTAATTTTGAGTATCCAATTTGTTCACCAGCTCTGATTAAACCTTATCTATTTTTTAACTGCTAAATATAGATACAGCTTCAGATGATTGGTAATAAACAAATAAAAAGATTCCTGCAGAATCCCATTGAAAACTGTTAGATTCAATGTTCAACATAATTTTGTTTTTCCTTGATTCCTTTTATTTCTATAATTTAGTCAATATTTTCAAAACTTTCAGAGGGAGGATGATGGTGATGACACAGTTGCGTTAAATATTGAAATAGCCGAAGAGGAAATCAGTAGAACTAGGCAACAGTTGCTTAACTTAAATGACTTGGAAAATGAAATGTTGGTAAGTAATAATTCCTCTCAATGTGATAAAGTATAAAATTTATTGTTAAAATTATCAGTTGAAGCTAGGGTCTTAGTTTTAATATTTTTCTTTGTAAAAATATAAAATGAGAAGCTTTATATTTATTATTTATTTATTTATTTATTTATTTATACTTATAAAAGTATAAAATGAGAAGCTCTTTGTATTGCAGAAAAGGCTGTTGTAAAGCAGCAACCTTTACTTAGCCTAATACAAGCAATTAATTTCAAATTAATTATTTTAAACTGGAAAAACAAATTCCATTTCCCCTTTCTAAATATTCAAAAGAGTAAGTTCAAAGCAGATTCTGTAAATCACAAAATCATGCAGACTTGCTGCCTTAAGATTTCAAAACCAAAATATACTTAGATATGGCTTTTGTTTGAATTTTTTATGAAGATTCTGTAGTTAGTAACTCTGCAAAGATAGCTTTGTTGTTACCAGATTCATTTTACACACAAGCTCGTTTGAAATTTAATCTAAGCTTCCTGGTGCAAATGAAATTTGACAACAGTTGACTGTTGTACAATATTTGGAGTGACGAAGCACACTTTTGTCTGAATGGGGAAGTGAATGCACACAACTGTCACATTCAGATAACAGCACAGTCACTAATGGTCTTGTAGTTACTCTACATTCACTAAAGTTTACAGTATGCTGTGGGTTAATGGATATATTCATTACTGGACCATTCTTTTTGTCGAAAGGTATTGCCACATGTTGACACTACCTTAATATCTTAATTGTTGATTCATTCAGGATACTATAATTAAGTGAGAGTTGTGCCACAGATCACTTGTAGCGTGCAATAGCTGTACATGTACCACGTCTGTAAATATGAAACCGGAAGTTTTATTTAGAAAATACACGTTTATTGTATAAAAATGATAAAAAATATTTTATTTGAAAAATTGCCCCTCGCAAGCTATACATTTTTCCCACCTGTCTGACAATTTGTGAATGCCACGTCAAAAATTGTTGCTCTTTTGAGGCAAACCATTCATTGAGCCATTTTCGTAAGAAGTGAAGCGCTGCTCAGCAAGTGCGTGTCCAATCGATGCAATTAAATAGTAATCGGACGGAGCCAAGTCTGGTGAGTAAGCCGCATGCGAAAGTATTTCCCAACTAAACGCCTCAATCGTTTCCTTGACCAGTTTTGCTGAGTGTGATGATGCATTAGCATGAAACAAAATCACTGTGTTTTGCCTTTTTTTATATTCTGGTCGTTTTTCACGCAAAGCTTGATCCAAATTGATCCTTTATTATCGAAGGCATTCAGTATTAACGGTTTCACCAGGTTTTAGCAGCTCATAATAGATCACACCCTTTTGATCTCACCAAACCCAGAGCATTGTCTTCCTTCCATAGCGATTTGTCCTTGCAGTCGATGTCGATGGTTTGCCTGGATCAACCCATGATCTTTTATGCTTAGGATTCCTAAAATATATCCACTTTTCATCACCAGTCACAATTCGATGGAGAAATGACCTTCTTTTGTACCTGACGAGCAGCATTTTGCAAGTGGTTTTTCGGTTTTCCTGATGTCTTTCATTCAGTTCATGTGGAACCCATTTTCCCATCTTCTGGATCTTTCCCATGGCTTTCAAATGTATGGAGATGGCTTCTCGTGTCACATTTAATTGATCCGTGAGTTGTTGTTGCGTTTGAGCGTCATCCTCATCCAACAATGCTTGCAATTTGCTGTCTTCAAACTTTTTGGTGGTCTTCCACGTTCTTCGTTTCTCAATTCAAAATTGCCACTTTCAAATGTGTTAAACCACTCAAAGCACTGATTTACCAAGTGCATGCTCACCGTAAGCATTCGATGCAAATCTGCAGCAGTTTTCTTCAAATGATATCAGAAAATCAGTGCTGTCTGCAAATCGTAGTTTCCAGGAACAAAATTCGACATGTTCAACACTATAACAAACTATGCTATTGTATGAAACTTGTATTGTTGTGAGTTGAAAATCAACTGTCAGATGTCAACAAGATAATGGCGCCAATGACGCGGTTTGATGGTAACTACATCTAGGACAGCTAGGGCCATCTATGGGCAAATTCCGGTTTCCTATTGACAGACCTGGAAAGCACTTGATAGTTATCAGCTGTTACTTTCTAACAGCTTGTAACTCAGTTTTATTCCATGCCAATATTGATGCCCAAACAAATTGCAGTTTGAAAGCCCAAAGTGTATCAGGAATCCATTTGCACTCCAGTGAACTTACCAGGATAGCATCAGATATCATGTTTTGGCCATTATACCCGAGATGTTATGTATTACTGATCAGAATGTCATCACAGAGATGTTGGTTGCTCTAAACAGCATATTGAACATCTTGTGTACTAACTACGTAAAACACTGTCATGATGTTTATGTAATGATCCTCCCCCCCCCCCCTTTGAACACACAGACACCTGTCCCCTGGTGGTGAAAATATGAGCTCATTTCTGTTTTGAATTACCCTATTTACTTGTGTATTTTTCGCACTTTTTTGGAGGAAAAAATCGTTTTGAAATAGAGATGAGTAAATTACACGAGAAATAAAAAAAATCCTTCCGAAATAGCAAATTCTCTCCCAGAAGCTTGGTTCCCATGTTTCTCTGCATATAGAATTACATGGACTTTAAAACTGGCCGTTTAACTACTATATTTGCCGGTAAGCCTCTGCTGTTCAATCATTTTTGTCACAAATAGCAAACAAGTACACCAATCGCGAGATTATCACTATCCACAGCTAAAGCAAATCTCAGCTGGGGGGAGGGAGGGGGGCTTGTAAGCGACAGGTGACCGTCACAAAAGCAAACGTTTTATGGTTGGAAGGAAGGCAGTTAAGACGAGCATGGTGTGGCCCATTACCATTATAAGTGACCATTCTACTATTTGACCCTTCAGAAAATTATGCAAGAAAAAAATCCAAAATATGCCCGTAAAATTTGGGGTGCGTAAATTACGCGAGGAAATACGGTACTTGCCAAATTTTTATTATTTAAATCTGATGGATTCTTCAGCATCTGATTTGGGATAATTGAACTGTATCAAGCTGCTGTATTCATTTTTTAAAAATTGTATATAAGGTGTCTGGGGAGGTCAGTCTGAGGAGGTATTGGTCAGTCTCAGAAAATAAGTTTATTTGAACTTATGTCCAAATGGTTTCTGAGACAGAGCTTTTTGAATTTGACGCAATATTGTCCTTATCCCTATTGCCATAATGCTCAACTATCTGATGCACAAGCTGCAAATTGCTTTGCTGTGAATGATGGAATTTTGAAAATTTATTACAAACTTAAGAAATTTGTCACTTGAACAATAAATATTAGAAACAGTACGCAATATCTCTTATCAAATATTTCACAACTATACATTCAGACAGCTCTTATATCAGAAATTGTTTGGAATAGGACACTTACTCATATAAGTTTTCAGAATTCCCAATTCTGTGACGTCAAAAAATATTGACCATTTCTGCTGCATAGATCTTCGGAATTCTATTTCAAGACTGAAAGAGATTAAATATATTTTATGTATAATGACCTGTTCCTTAAAGATAACATAGACAATTTCATTTCTGAAAAAAAAAATAAAAAAAAAATGTGAGGGGTCTATCTTGACTCTAATTTTCTTAATTAAAATAAATTTAATTGTTTAAAAAAAATTTTAAAAAAAAATATGAATTTGTGCCATTAAAGTTATTTCTTTCTGTATTGCACCTTAAAGATTCATTTTCCTGAATTGGCAATTGAGGATCCTGAAATGGAAATGGTAAGTAATCTCCAAAGACATTTTTTTAGATCTTTAATTATTAATTAAAGGGCATTGTGGAAAAGAAGAGGGTGGATCCCATAAAAAAAAAAGAAAAAAGTTTGAGATATTTTCATTAGATTGGCAAAACCTCAAAAACAAAACATAAAAGTGCTTTTTTGCGAAATTAAAGACACTTTGGGCTAACTTCCTGCAAATACCCAATATTTCTGAAGTACACTGCTTTTTAACATTTTGCTTTTCATAAAATATTAAAAATAAAAATAGCAGAATTTGTTCTTTGTCTAATGAGTTCTAAATAAACAATCATCTTCCTAATAATTTGTACAGTTTAGATTGAAATGGAAATTGGTAGCAATAAAAAAATAAGACAAAAATAATAAATTACTACTTGGAAAAAGGAATCAACTTGGAAAAGTATAATTATAATAAGAATTGGACCAAATACTCAATAATAGTAAAAACTAAGAAGGAAAAATTATATTAATAAACTTGTTGGCTTGTGGAGACAGCACAGCCTGTATATTGCAGACACATGAAATACTTTAAAATATATATGGGTTTGCATGACAGAAAAGCCCAAGAAATAGTTAAATTATTAGTAATACCTCTGTAAAATAATTAGTTTTCTTCAATAGGGAATGAAATTTATGGTTTATTTTCTTTAATAAATAAAATTATTTACTATTAACCATGTATATTTTTTAATTCATAGATCAAAAATTAACATTACAGATCAGGGTAGTGCTGTCACATTAATTTGTGATCTAGGAATTCTATTTATATTGATCTAATTCTGATGTCTAAAATTTTCGACTGTCACTTTTTTCTTCCAGGTTATTGGAATTTTCAGTCAATTCAATACTTATGTTATGGATCTACATTATTCTCATGAAACTAAATGAATCTCATTTTATTGAAGTTTATAGAATGAATATTTTGTCGAAAGTAGCGTATTTTTCTCAATAGACTAAGTGATGTCATATACTGATATTAGTTGTGATGACATCAAACAACCATTGCTAGGAACAACCAACTTTGATCATAATGTTTTCCTGACAAAAAAAGAAATATTGTATGTTTTTTATCAGAAGGCAAACTTAAGTCAAATGAAGTACAATCTATTGAGGGGACCCCCCCCCCCCGTTATTTATGAGAAATTAAAGAAATGTGATACAAAATAAGTTGTTTATTTGTGACGGTTGTTTTTTTTGTTTTGTTTTCATTCAAAAAGAATTTAATTAATAGTGTTAAGTCAATTTTAGAGAACAAATTAACATCTGAACAGCTAATTTGAAACATTATTTTTATTGAGTCAATTTAAAAGTGTCACTATAAATGTGAAATGTAATAAATAGCGGATATATATAATTTTTTTCTTAGATTTGTTGACAATTTTTCTGAAACTATACATTTACAAAAATTAGTTTTTTGTCAGGACGGAAAAAAATGTTATTTTTGATAGTGAATTTGTTAATTTTTGTTTGTAATTTTGGTAGCTAACATATTTATTTATTTATTTTTTTCAAACATTTCATAGTTGTAACGGATTCAGGAATTCAGATAAAGTGTCAGTACATGTATGAAAGCAATTATGTATTTTATATTTCTGTTACAAATATATTACATTATATTGTGTACATTATTAATCATTAGTACCTTTTAAATTGATTTGTTCTCTAAAATTGATTTATTGCTATTAATTTAGTGCTTTTGGGGCAAAAAGCAACTCTCAAATAATAAAATTATGTATTATATTTCTTTCTTAATTTATTGCAAATAAGGGAAAGGGCAACCCGATAAACTGTAGTTCCTTTAGCTACTAAGTTCAGCTTGTGATCAACTTATGATAAAGTTGGTATGAAATCATTTTAACTCCCCTTAGCAACATTCCTAGTAACCAGTTGTTTGACGACACCTTAAAAGGTCTCTAATTCTCCTTCAATATCTCTATCCTGGGTGTCTTTACTTTAATGTCAGTCACTATCTTAAGGTCCTTCTTTTATCGTGTAATTTTAACATGTTATTTGGCAAAATGGCTAACAGTGTTAAAAGCCATCACCTTTAAATTTTCTTTGTTTTTAGTAACTCATGTAAATATTCTAATAATAAGAAAAAAATAGTTTTATTTATCTATGTTTTATTGATACTGATAGTCTGAAAATTATCATTTTTTTATTAATGAAAACTTAGAACAGAAAAAAATATTGCATTGATGCTTTGAGAAAAAGGCAGATGAGTTTCCGAATAAGCTGAAATTTCGAAATATTAGAAAAGTAAAATGAGCATTCCTAAATTGGAACTTTGCTTTAAACGGTGTCTAAATTGTGTGTAAATGTGACAAATGGTCAATCGTTGGTTTACTATAAAATATGCACATCAGCAGGAAGGAGAAGATAAAAACATTTGCAGCTTCTTAAAGAAGCTCAAACCAGATGAAAGAAAGCTGTTTAGTCAAACAATACCTTTAAAAATCAAAATTGGTGTAAAAGGAATTTTGTAATCTTAAGAATAAATTACTAAGTTGTAACTTTGTATTGAGTAGATATTTAAAAAACAACACGGAAACTTGTAATGTTGGTAATTTACAAATGAATAACTCCAGTGATATTCATTGAAACTTGTGTAAAGAAAAATTACCAATATTTTTCACACCCTTCAAAGGTTTTTTTGTTTGTAATACAGATTCAGACTTAGCAGCGATAATTTGTTTCTTCAGTTTATTTTTTTAGAAGGACAAATTAATGAGTTTTGAATTTGTCAACCATAGAAATATGGTAATTGTTAAATAATGTTTCAGGGAGTATTGCAACCTTAAAAAAGTATTTGCAGTAATGTGTGGTTTTGTTGCTGAAAGAAACAGCAGCAGCTTACCTGTCAGACTGCAACTTAACATTATTTGTTCTTAGAACAGCATTAGAACTCAAATGTAGTGTTTTTAATTTTAAATCACTAAAGGTAGGCAACTGACATACAACTTCCTAATTTCCTCTCTTTTAGAAGTTTTAATATTAAGCATCAACATAATCAACACAAATAAATGTAATAAATACATAATACATTTATTGAAAAATGCAAATTTTCGAAGAGAAAAAAATCGTCTCTTCTTCTTCAAACCTACATGAAAAAGTAATGAAAAAAGAATTTTAACAACAAACTAAGGAAGATTACGTGAAAACTACATAACATAGATTGTTGAAACAATCAATTACAACAAATTACAATAATCTGATAGTAACGCAAAGATTCAACAATCAAAAACATCAAATTTAACCTTGTTATTACAACGTGAACAATTTTTATCAATCATCTCATTAGCCATTGCTACTATATGTTCATTCACTTGTTTAAATTCCTCATTCCTGTTTAAATTTCTCCTTTTTGTGTTTCTAATGTATATACTTTCTATTATTTTTCTTGTTTTATGGTCTTTTTCTACACACAAAATTTTAATTTCATTATTCATGGGTTTTTTGAACACAATGTTCTGCCACCTCCGATTCAAAAAACCCACTGTATGAATAATGAAATTATAATTTTGTGTAGAAAAAGACCATAAAACAGGATAAATAATAGAAAGTATATACATTAGAAACACAAAAAGGAGAAATTTAAACAGGAATGAGGAATTTAAACAAGTGAATGAACATATAGTAGCAATGGCTAATGAGATGATTGATAAAAATTGTTCACGTTGTAATAACAAGGTTAAATTTGATGTTTTTGATTGTTGAATCTTTGCGTTACTATCAGATTATTGTAATTTGTTGTAAAGTTGATTATTTCAACAATCTACGTTATGTAGTTTTCACGTAATCTTCCTTAGTTTGTTGTTAAAATTCTTTTTTCGTTACTTATTTATGTAGGCTTGAAGAAGAAGACACAATTTTTTTCTCTTCGAAAATTTGCATTTTTCAATAAATGTATTATGTATTTATTACATTTATTTGTGTTGATTATGTTGATGCTTAATATTAAAACTGACATACAAGCTTAGCAACACTGCTAAAATTACATTTCTAACTAAAAGATAATTTTAGATGGTATTGTTTTACTTCTGTTAAGTTTGTGATATATATCATACATTTCGATGGATGTTATCTAACTTCCATAATGCCTTAGCTAAGAATTCCAGAGAATGTGTTCAAATAATTAGTAGTTATCTTTTTTTCAATTTTAAAATAAGAAATGAAGTTAAAATGTTGGTGGAAAATGTTTGTTGAACGATGACTTCACAGTTACCAGTAATCCTTGACTTTATTCTTAAATCCTGTTCTTAATCCCAAAAAGGGAAATTTTGATACGAGAGGCCTTCTACTGAATCCGACCAAAGCCAGTGTCATTGTAATTTGAAGCATTTGAGCAATACTAACTGGTTGATCACTTACAATGTCTCTGTCTTTACAGTCTGAACTATAAAGAATATCAAGTTTCCGCAGCTTATTACAATCACTTCTCAGCTTTTTTTTTTTTTTTTGCTAAACTTGGAATACTTTTTCTTCTTCTCTTCCCCTTTCCATTGTTGTTAATAGACATTCATTTGAATATCATGAAAATGCAGCTTGTAAGTGAAAACAACAGCAAACAAATGGATGTGTTATTCAGAATATTGAAGATTTACAAGTTGAAAGGCCAATAAACATTATCATTTTATTCCATAAAGAAATTGACAAAGTTTCTCTTCTGTCCTTGATTTCTTTGTTAAATTTATTATTTGTATTATTTAGCTTTTAATCAATTGTTATTTTTTTATTTTTTTAGGGAAATTAGAAGAAAAACAAAAAGAAGAACTATTCACAACCTAATATTTACAATCGTAACATTTTTTTTATTAATTTGTATAACTTAAAAAGTGATCACCAGTTTCATTGTACAAGCCATTTCATATGTGGAGTATAAAACTAAATATTGTAAATATTCTTTATCGAAGCAAATTCGAGCTTCACATTTTATCTTGGGGAGTGTAAATTGATTCCTATATATTTAAAACTAGTTGTGAAATATTTTTAATTATTTACTTTTAATGAATGAATGACAATATTTGTTTTTTTATTCATTTGTTTAACTTGGAATTTTTTTAAAATGAGTCCAATAGAATCCAACAGTGGTGCTATAAAGAAGGAGCACTCTTAATAAACTTCCATGGAAATAACACCTCGAAGATATGTTACTTTGCATTTTTATGTGAATTTAGGATTGACACTATAAAGGTTATAAACTTTAGACATGTAGTAGGCCTGGATGTTTTTAAGATAGAGCAGCATTTTGCTAAAAAAAATTTCATATTTTTAAAATAGGAAGTTCTGAAATCCGGGGGTTGATGAATTTATAAGATCTGGTTGTTTGGAGATTTGATTGAAAGATAAATAGAAAAAGATTTATTTAAAACAAAATTAGAGTTTGCACAGATGGAATAATTTAAAAATGCATAGAAGTACATAAGCTTGTAGTTGGCTACAAAGAAGACACTTTCATTAAAATGAAAAGGTAAAAAAAAAAACATAAGAAATTACAGGAAGAAAATCACGTTTGAAATCTGATTTACATATCGTGCATTTAGAGATAAAATAAAGCCTATTAATAATAATAGCTATAAATTGATTAAGATATTGATCTTCAGTTGATGACCAATGATTGATCTTCCTGTGAGACTCATTACAGATTTGCATTTTCACAGAACTGCACTAACATTGTCACCATTGTGGTAAAATAACTTTACAATGATAAAAACCATATTCACTAAGTATTGAAACCATTCTGTGCTGTCCACAACAATGACTGCAGCTTTCTTGTACCTCCTTTTATATGAATTAGCTGCCATACACAGATGCTCCTCTTTTTCTGTTCACAGCACTGCAATTTCTTGTGATGGTGATTTCATTTCTGTAAATTCTCCTATCAACTTTAGCTGTGTTTCACCGTTTAGTTTTCTTGGAAGATAGATTGGAATACGACTACTTTATTTGGAATTGCCAGATAACTGCACAAAACCAGTACCAGTTTTGTGCCTTCTTTTAAAATAACAAATTCCATATTTTCTCTTTTAAAGTGAATGTAAGTTGCATAATTTTATGTATTCTTTTTAAGCAGTTTTTTATAACTAAATTATATTATAGAAAAAAGCATTTTTTTATTGCATATTGCTAGTATTTTATTGTGTGCTACTGATTAATAAGTTTCTATTTCTTAATGATCACTTTTATAATTAAATTTAAAATGGAAAAGCTTTTCCAGTTTATAAACTTCCAGTAATTCTTATTTGTTGTTAATTTTATTTAAGAATGTATTATAAAATTTTATCATAATATGTAAAATCAAAGTTAATTTTTAGGCCATCTTAGTGGAGGTATAAATTGATATGTTGGAGCATTTCTTAGTGAATATCAATTTCTTTCTAGTCCTGTTATTATTTCCTTTAATGGTTATTTTATTTGTATTTAGTTGGAAAATCTCACGGTTTCAATGTTTTGTGAATCAAACTATTTTTGTCATATTTTGACATGTTATATTTTATGTTTATGACATGAAAGTTTTATGTAATAAATTCTAATTAAACACCAACATATTTAAAAAAAAAAAGAAAGGAAATTCATTTCTACAATAAAAAGCACACTAAACAACTAGTTTCACTGGCATATGTCTAGCTTCGTCAGGTTGATGTAACAAGCAACACAGATCCTCTTTTTAAAGCCCTGAATTAGGGAGTCCAATCAGTTACCTTAGTTATGCAAATTTGTTGCGCATGATATCCACAAAAAGAAAATTCTTTATTTTCTGATTAGCAGATAGATCTGAAGAAATGGTTCATTTGTCATTCTGCTGTAAAACATTGCAGTGATTGTATTATTGTAAAACATTTCATACTGATATTTGCAAATTTTTGTGCCTCATGAAAATACAAATAATGAGGCTTTTAAGAAATATCATGGAAATTATATTTAAAATTATAAAATTTTTTAAAGACAATTAAGAAGAAGTCAACGTTTTGTGAATTTTGTTTTTAATATATAAACTAGTAAAAAGTAATAATTATTATGTGTTAATGTGAAAAAAATAACAATGTTAGATTAATAAAGTTATTTATAGATTTAAAATTAATAATTAAAAAATTCAAGGCATTAATGACAATTTATAATTAGAAAATAAGCTTTAAGTTAGCTAATTTAAACCCTTACAAAACATGATGTCTGCTTTGTATGATAGTCGTTCTATCTTAGTGATAGAAATTTGTAAATGGGAAAGAGTCTTAATTTGGAAATATCAGAATATTTATAAACTACAAAATTTGAGAATTTATTTTTTATGAGATATACATCAATATAATAAAAATATATATTTCTTAAACAAATTATGTATAAATAAGATAATAATAATTACTGCAAATAAAGTATTATTTTTCTCATGTTTTTAATACTAAAATTTAAACATTACGTAGAATAATTATTTACATTAATTACAATACAACAATTATTTACATTAATTACAATACAATAATTATTTACATTAATTACAATACAATAATTATTTATAGTCCATCTTATTAAGAACATCAGCTGCGATGACGATCAGAAATATTTACCTTTGTCATTAAATTTTTCTTAATTTAATCATCTTTACATTAGTGGAGAATGGTTAATTGGACATTTCTATATTAGTTGAAGGGGCGATACAAATTCTAAAATTCTTTAAGAGAATGTAGAACACATTTATTTATTTTTTTTATTCCAAAATGGTTAATATAAATTTTGTAATATCAAGGTTATGACCAGTATCTATATAATAATGGATTTTTATATATTTATTTTTCAACCTTTTAAATGTGTTGTGCCTTTTTCTGAAATTTTGTTCAGTTAATCTCTTAATAATTCTTTTTACATTACCCCCCCCCCCCCCCCCCCCTTTAAACGCCAGACACCAAGTTTTTGTAATTTTTTTATCCCCCCCCCTTTTACTTACATTTCTTTTAAAATTTAACTAATTACAATATATGTTATCAACTGAACCTGAATGGTTTTAAGCATTATTTTATTACATTAATTAATTGCAGAAAGAAAAAAAAATTACACAAATATTCCTTTCATCAACTTTGGCCAACTATGGACCACGGGCTAGCCCTACCTGACAACGTCAGGGTGAGGCTAGGAAATTCCAGAGGGGGGGGGGGGGGACGAGATTCACATCCCGTCCAGAAATAACCCTGAGATAGTAAGTCCCAGGGGAGAAACGGACGAAACACAGAAGAAGAAAGATGAAACAGCCATGCTCTCGACCTGGATTTGAACCCAGATACCGGCACACAGGCCGCACAGCAGACCGACGCCTGAGACCGCACGACCATGCCTGAATGATTTTAAGCATTATTTTATTGCATTAATTAAATGGAGAAAGAAAAAAAATTACACAAATATTATTTTTTTTTTATTTTTGATACTTTTAATTAACCCAGCTCCAGATTTATAGACAGCTCGAACAACAATTTGATTTCGGTAGAGATTTTCTTTAAAAATAGATTCTGTATTAACATTCGATTTCTTTCAATAAAGAAGAATTATTACAAAGTTATTTCCACTGTATCATTGTGGTGTATGTAGTAATTTTTAATAAGTTCTCGGCACGTTATCATTTCAGTTTGGATTTACATGCATTGAATTACTTTTTTCGTAAAACATTTATGTATGATGAAATTACATTTTTGTTATTTTTACTTCATTTTTACAATGAACTTTATATATTTTTTTTTTTCTTGTTGTTGTTTTTGTTAACTTCTATCAAGTCGTCTTCGACTCCTGGTGACTCCATGAACAAACTTTCTCCAAACTGATCTTTCTTTAGCAGCATTCCGAAGTTCTTGCAGAGACAATCCAGTGGCTTCCTTTACACCATCCATCCATCTTGTTCTAGGTCTTCCTTTCCTCCTTTTCCCATCTACTTTTCCAAGCATTAATGACTTTTCCAATGAATTGTCAGCTCTCATCACGTGTCCAAAGTATAAAAGCTTTTGTTTGAGAATTAGGGCCTCAAACGAGCAGTCAGGCTTCACCTCATCCAAAACCCACTCGTTGGTCTTCATTGCTCAAATCCCCATGGGATTCTCAATAGTCTCCTTCAAATCCAGAGCTCAAAAGCGTCAATTTTTCTTCTTTCTTCTTTTCTCAAAGTCCACCTTTCACAACCGTACATTACAACAGGAAAGACCATAGCTTTTATGATTCTTATCTTGGTCCCCCTTGCAATGTCTCCATCTTTCATAATCTTGTTAAGGGCCAACATAGCTGTTCTCCCTAACATCTCCTTCGCACGTGCCATCCTTGTCTATTCTAGACCCCAAAAAGATAAAACTCTCAATATCTTCCACTATAATGCCATCAATTTCTAAATTACTGCTGTTTCCATTTGTCATTATCTTAGTTTTTGACATTTAGCATTAAGCCTGCTTTTAGGCTTTCTTCACCTTCTTCAAAAGCATTTTCAGTTGCTCCTCACTTTCCGCCTGTAGTATCATCGGCATATCTCAAGTTGTTTATTTTGAGGCCTCCTATTCTAACTCCAGCCTCGTCTTCTTTCAAACCAGCCTTTCTCATAATGAGCTCGCTGTACAAGTTGAATAAATAAGGAGAAAGGATACATCCCTGCCTCACACCTTTGCCGATCTCGAACTAATCTGTATCTCCAAATGCAGTTCTTACTGTTGCCTCTTGTTCTGTGTAGACGCATTTGATGAGGAGAATGAGGTGTTTCGGGATTCCCAATTTTCTTAATCCATTCCATAACTAGCATGATCCACGCAATCAAATGCTTTGCTGTAGTCAATAAAACACAAATGCACTTCTTCCTGAAATTCTCTTGTTTTTTCCATAATCCACTGCAAATTAGCTATCTAATCTCCTGTCCCTCTGCCTTTTTTTTGAATCCTGCTTGTTCCTCTGGCATTTCTCTTTCCATATAGGGTTCAAGTCTTCTTTGTATGGCCTTGAGTAACACTTTACTAGCATGAGGGATCAGAGCAATTGTGCGATTGTTTGCACATTCTCTATAATCCTCTTTCTTCGGTATAGGGACGTAAATTGATCTTTTCCATTCTCTAGGCCATGTGTCTTCTTCTGCTACATGGCTAGAGCTGTCATAACCCTGATGGCATTATCTCCCACCGCCTTGAGGAGTTCTATGGACTTGTACATTCTTAATATTTTCCTTTTATATTTCAGGCTTTTTGAAAACAACAATGTAGCACTATGTACGAAATTTTATTTAATTATATCTCATAAAAATATAATGAACTAAACCCATATTTCGATCAATTTGCATATTGTATCATCAGCAGCAACAGATTATGGGAAGACATGAACATACAGAAGAAGGCGAACGCCACAACTAATAGGCAAAGGCTACACAATGGATAATTGCCTCGAATTTTTTGTTTCTAAGTCAAAATAATAAATATTCATTGATAGTCATACAAACACTATAGTCGTAAATCCAAACAGTTTTATTGAAATTACTTTTAACATGCTCAAATATGTATTTACAGACAACAAGTGAAACATTTAAAAGCACTAATTTTATAAAATTAAAGATATTTACAGTAAAAACATATTTACATTAAAATCTGTGTACAGGAAGCTTTTCGGTCATTTTTACAATGACCATTGTCAACTGTCAAACTCTTACATTTCAGTTCTAACTTATATAAATTTTTCCTCCCCTTCTCCTGTATCTTGATTGGCTCTCTTATTCTATTGGTTGTTGTTACTTCATTTGAATTTTATTTGCTAGCGCCCTCTTTTTTCCAGGTTGGTATGCCTTATCCATCTGTTTACCGCATCCATTTATCGTCTGCTTATTGGATTGTTGCTAATTCCTTGAATCTTTCTTTCCATTGCTCCTATCTTCTTTTTTCATTGCATATGAAATCTGAAATTCTCATTGGATAATTTAATATTATTAGTGGGCATATTATAATTGTAAGGATTTAGGAGGGAAATGTAATATGCTTATTTTTCTGCTTATTTTTTCTTTTGCTAAGATTATTGTATTGTCAAAGTCTATGTTGTGATTGGAGTTATAAGTAAGCTGTGAAATAAATGACCCATTAGTATTTCCTGTTTTAATGTAGCTTTTATGGTTCGCTAGTCGTCGTTTTATTTTATTCCCTGTATTTCCAATATAATAGCAGGCATTGTCTTTACAAGAAACTAAATATCCACGTTGCTTCTGTTGCATATTATCAATTTTTGTCCTTTTCAAAATGATAGGTTAATTCAATTTGTTCTCTAACGTATATTTAATATTGAAGTCTGTGTTCTTAAAGATTTCTTTTAAATTTTTATATAAAAGCGGAAGATATGGGTAAGTCGCATATATTTGATTCTTTTGGTTTTTCTTCCTTTCCTGTGGGTTGTATATTTTTTCTATCGTTTCTTTTATTGCTTTATTGATTAATCTCATTGAATATCCATTCAAGATAAATAGGTTTTTAATTTCTTCTATCGACTTCCTGTACACAGAATTTAATGTAAATATGTTTTTACTGTAAAAATCTTTAATTTTATAAGTTAAAAATAAGTTTAAAAGTTTCACTTATTTCCAAACAGTTTTAAATACTGATTTAATTGTTCATGGTATCCTAACTATTGAACTTAATAAGGGTTTGTGATTGGAATTTTTTGCTAGAAACATGAACTGTATATTGATCTTTCGCAAAATCAGAGAAATAGCAATATTACCAGTTTCAACCTGACTGCAGTAGTAAATGTGGAAAAAGCATCTGTGACATACAAAAATCATACAATGTAGAATTGATTAGGCCTATCTAATGAAAAGGCTTTATGGTATTATTATTTTATTATAATCGACCTTATAATAAAACATGGTCTTAACAACAACAGCAAACAAGTATTGCGAAAAAGTTTGTGAATCTTGAGCTTCATTAATTAAGAGACCTTTTTGTTCTGTTAAGACCATCGTTTGGCAAGACGATAGGTTCCACTATTTAATATTTACGTTTATAATTTTATTACATTCTAAGAACTTGTCGGGCAACTTTACATCTCTCATTATTTAGTAGCTTCTAAGAATGGAACACTTTGAACTATTCTATAGACTTCTTCTTCTTTCGATTTTGGCCGACTGGGGACCACGTGAAATAACTGTTCATGATTTCATCTTCTCCTTCCTTTTTCTCTCCTTCCAATACTCCTTCATCTTTTCCCTCTGTTTTTCCCGTCTTTCCAAAGTCCAAACTCCGCTCCCAATCACTTTCTGCCTCCTGTGGAAACCCTTAAAGTCTTTAACTTTTGATCTGAATTTATTTCTATCTTCTATTTCCTCCTCAGTAATGTTCATTTCCTCTAGGTCGGTTCTGATCTCATTGAACCAGGTTATCTGTGTCTTTGGGTTTTTGTCGAAGTAATTGAAGAGGCGTTTTGTCATTCTACTCTCTTCCATTCTCTTCATGTGTCCATAGAATGTTATCCTCCTTTTCCTCATTGTATTCACAATTCCCTCTGTCTTCTTGTAGACTTCTTCATTACTTCTCATTTTCCATATTCCGTTATCATATATGGGCCCAAGAATTTTCCGTATTATTTTTCTCTCCTTCTTTTCTATTTCATCTAGTTGTTTGGCTGTGTTCATTGCAAGACACTCCGAGGCATATAAACATTCTGGTTTAATCACTGTATTGTAGTGTTTAAGTTTAGTATTTATGGAGACTGATTTTTTGTTGTATATATTTTTAGTTAACTGGAATGCCATTTCCATTTTTCTTGATCTTGCAAAGTTGGCTTCTTTGTCTAATGCATTAGGTTGGATTATTTCTCCCAGATATTTGAATTTGTTGACTTTATTTATTCTTCCATATTTTGTTTTTAGGTGTTTGGGAGCATCCTTCACGTTCGTCATGTATTCTGTTTTTTCAAAGGAGATTTGTAGACCTGTTTTTTCTGCAGTCTCTTTTAGTATGTCGATCTGTATGATTATATCTTCTGGGCTTTCTGCAAAGATTGCTAGGTCATCTGCAAATGCCAGACAGTCAAATTCTAGGTTGTCTTTTTTTCTGCCTATTCTGTATGCCTTTCATTTTCATGGTTTTTCTCCATTCTCTTATGACTTTTTCTAACGTGCAGTTGAATAGCAAAGGGGACAGACCATCTCCTTGTCTTACTCCTGTTTTGATGTTAAATGGTTCAGACATTTCCCCCTGAAACCTGACTTTTGATTTTGTATTTGTCAGGGTTTGTTTTATGATGGCCACTAATTTATCATCGGCGCCAAATTCCTCTAGGATGTTAAATAGCGTCTCTCTGTCGATAGAGTCATAGGCTTTTTTGAAGTCAACGAAGGTAACATATATGTCCTTGGCTCTTGATCTTCGATGTTTGATTATAAGTTTTAGGTTCATGATCTGTTCTGTACAGGATCTGCCTTTTCTGAATCCTCCTTGATATTCACCTAGTTGTTGGTCTACTTGCTGTTCCAGCCTGTTTTGCAAAGCTTTCGAGAGGATTTTTGTATTCTATAGACTATTAATTTGCATCTTTCGTAAAATGCCATCAAGTTAGTTTTGCCAAAGACCTTGCAAGTACTATATGAGAAATTGTTTTAGACTTTTTTTTATATATATATATAATACAGTTTTATTAAACTTTAAAAGTACAGTAGATTGTTTTAAAGGAACAATGAACCAATTACGAGAATTAGCACATTTCACCTATTTTATCTTTCTCTTCAACAAAATGCCGACTTCTGAATCTCTTGGGATACATTACTTTTTAAGAATGTCAGTAAAAAAAAATCGGAAGCATTTAGTACCAACTAATTTCGATATCATTAT
>JAFIDM010064486.1:0-25817 GCA_023159025.1 Thereuonema tuberculata
TTTTTAACAAAGGTTTGAATTTGGTTTACACAGTTTTGATGGTTTTCAGTTGTTGAATATTTTATTTTGTTAAATTTAGAATCATTTTTCTTCTTTTCATTTGTATTTAAAACCATGAGTAAGTCCGTAATGTTAAATTAGGACGAAATAACTGGTATGAGTTTTTGAAGTAAAGTATTAGTTCTTGTGTATTTTGAAGTTATGATACAGGAGTATTTGAAAGATTTTAATGATAATGGTGTCATTGTAAAGTAAAAACATTTGGCTTTCAATAAAAAAATATTTTTTGAAAATCGGTTAAGCCATTTAAAAAATATATGCCTTTTTGTGCGCTCTGAAGGGGTGAGTCGATTTAGCTGCACAGAAGTGTAGTTACAATGATAGTTGTACAAGAAATCGGGAGCTTATCGTTTTGAAAATTCTTTAAATTTTAATAACACTTATATTGATGGGAATCCTATTGCACTGTAGTTATGCATTCTGTAAAGGCTGTTTATCTAAGAAAAAATATAAACAAGTATTAAAAAGCATAAAAATCAAAATATCAATTGATAAAAGAAACAGATTTGCATCTTTAGGTTAATGAAAAGACATAATGAAAACTATTATGAAGAATCAATCACTTTCTTTCGAAGAAAAGTGTTTATATTTTTAATTTTGATAACCACAGAAGGAAGAATAATTTATCCAAATCTGTACAAGTGAAAACTATTGAACTAAAATTAAATAATAAGATTGTTCCACACCAAGTAGGTTTTTATAAGGGTGATTCAAAATATCCTGTGGAAACTTTAAAGTTAGGTTCTACTCAGTAAGACAAACATAAAAGTTCAAATAAACACGGGTCCGGAAATGAATAGTTTTCATTATTCGATGTAGGGTTCTTTGTTGGCACAGTATGATGCGATAAAACACATTTAAAAATATTTGTAAATTAAAACACAGATATACAAAATAGGGAAAGAGTGGTTTTTTTTTTAATAATAAATTACATATATAAACTCGGTTCATGATGTCAGGTGTCGCCTTCCGAAAGAATCTACAAGAAATTTATTCCAGGTCTTCCGGTCAAGGGTCCATTCAGTGCCGTAGCTAGAGGACTGGGGGCCCCGTGGCAGAGCCGGAGGGCGCGGGGCCCTTGTCAATCTTTTAACAATCAAAAAAAAAAAAAAAAGAAAAAACGACAATCCTATTTTAACAACCAAAAAAAAAAAAATCCCCCTTTATTCGGGGGCCCCGGGGCATTGCCCCGGTGGTAGCTACGGCCTTGGGTTCATTCTTCTTCCAGACCCCTAACCCTCATTGCTTCTTTAATATCGTCCAACTAAGCCTTTCGTGGTCTTCCTCGTTTCCTTTTTTTATTGTTTTGTAATCAAAAGTGATTTTGGGCAGTCTTTCGTCACTCATTCTTTTAACATGACCAAACCAAAATAATTGTTTTCTTTGAAGATCGTCCAAAATGTTTCCTTTTATTTTCATCATTTCTTTGATTCTTTCATTTCTTATTCTTTCTATTCTTGATACCCTGCATGATCTTCTTAGGGCATCCATTTCCACTGCCGCTAATTTCTTTTTTTCTGTCTCCGTAATTCTCCATCCCTCTGCCCCATGTAACAAGATGCTCTTTACAATAGAATTGTATATATTATACTTTCTTTTCCTAGAGACCTCTTCATTCCACCAAATAGAATTTACTAGTTTTGAAGCCTTCCTTCCTTGACACATTCTGTTTTTAATTTCTTGTGAGTCTCTGCCTTCTCTATTAATGTCTACTCCGAGATACCTATAATGCTCACAGCTTTCTATTTTCATGTTATTATTTAGATTTAGATCCATCTCATTTCCTCCTATACATAGCTATTTGGTCTTCCTAACGTTCATGTATAGTCGCCATTTCTCATATTCTTCCTTAATTTTTATCGTCATTCTCTCTAAATCATTTTTACTCTTTGGAATTATGACTTGGTCATCGTAAATTAATAAATTTATTTCCATTTATAATATATAATACATTAACTCAGTCCTACTAGATATTACAAATAATAAATAAATAAATGGTATTAAATAAAACCAAAAAACCCCAATTAATTCGATCCGGAAATGACCAGCCATACATTGAATAATGAAAACTGTTTTTCGTGAAAACTATTCATTTCCGGACCCATGTTTATTTTAACTTTTTTGTTTGCCTTACTCAGTAGAACCTAAAGTTTTTACAGAGACTTTTGAATCACTCTGTACAAAATATATTGATGTAAATTAACAGATCCAGAGAAAAAATTCAGGTATGGCTAAGTAACAACAAGTGAAAAGTCAACAATGCAAAGATTGTTTACACTCTTCTCATTTCCTGTTCATAAAGAATGTATGAAATCTATTAAAAGAAAGAAGAGAAAAAGTAAATTATCTCCAAAGTGAGATGCCATCATCAAAAAATTGTTATGATCATATAATCATTGAACAGAAAATATTTGTCAATATGTCTATGCAGCTCATGTATAATTTCGTAATGAATAAAGGAAACGATTAAATTAATCCATCAATGGAATAATTAATACTTATTCATTAAATCTGAAACTGCTCAACAAATAAATACAAAATAGAATCTGATCATTAAAGCTATTGAAACCAATTACCGAAAGCTTGAGGTGAACGAAATAATTGTTTTCAAAAGCATAATTACGATGAAATCGGAAATTGGATAAATACGAAACCAACTCCAGGAGATGCTATTTTAGGAGCTTGTGAATATCGATATCAGACAAAATTCACCAAGCGCTATGAGTTTAAGAGATATAATTATTATATGGTGATTGTAAAACTAATACGATATAGTAAAATTTCTAGCTAATTTCTTCCAATTAAAAAGATTTTTATATCCTTATTTAACTTTTTTGGATTCTATTGAATTTTATATCCTTTCTCTTCTTCAATATTTCAAGAACAAACATTAAAATAAAATAAATTTAAAAAAACAATTTATAAAATATGTACTGTAATAAATTCTGAATTCCAAGTTTCCCATAACTGATCAAAACAATAAATTAAATGGAGCAAATATAAATTTAAATCAAATGATGAAACTTTCGAATTCGGCTACACAATGCCACTTTACGATTTTGTTTACTTCAATGATATTTCCAGATACAACGAATAAAGCTTATTTTGAAACATTACTTATTTGATCGAAAGGAAGATCTTTAAGAAAACTTTTGTCGATTCTGATTGTGTCATTAAAAACCGAACCTCAAATGAAAAATCGTTTTGAGACTACGTCAATGTTTTGCTACATTTTCTTTTCAACCCCCATTTATTAATTTATCTGTTTAATTATTTACTTCTTTATTTGTTTAATAATGAAGCTTTATTAATTATGTAAGAAATCTTCCAACTTCTTCAGATCCAATAGTCGATCCTTACCAGGATTTAACGATTATTAAACGACTAGGATTTGTCGCCCCAGACTAATCCCTACTACTAACTAACTCCCACACGAAACAAAGAAATAGAGAATATCATCTAATATCCGGTCTTTGTCTTCATTTGAACCATTTCTATGCTGTGATGGAAGCTTTTGATAAGCTTTCACAAGATTATGAGAATTCTTCTTTTATTCTTACCAATGATATTCAAATGTCTTTGTTTGACGATCAAAACTGCTCATAAAAAGTTTGGAAGGCAAAAAGATTATACAGCATTCTGTATTAAACTGCCAATCGTTTATTCAATTCTTTAGAATAATAATGAGATCTATTACTTTTATGAGGATGTGAAATTATATGTGCATCTTTATTTTTTAAAACCGCCCCTAGCGTGGATATATGCGGTAATAAGGCTGGGTATGAAGTCATTGAAACGCTTAATATTATCCTGCGAAGATCCTCCCATAGCTGTTATAACTGCCGCTCCACATCGCTCATACCCGATCGCAGTTGCCGTCGCAGCCGATTATACCTGATAAGTTCAATGGGTGAGAAAACTATAAACTTGCTGAGTCAAGGTAGGGTGTAGCCATACGAAAGCAGTCCAGAAAACCCACGTGCAAACATTATCTTGTTGGAAAATGGAACCGCTGTAGCCGTTTCATGAAGGATCTCAGTGTCTTCAGAGGTAAGATCTGGAGTTGTTACTCAATACGATTGGTTGTCAAACCAAAGTCGTTCGTGCCACTCGCTCACTATACCGCTACGAACAAAACCGCTGATGGTGGTGTTTAACGGTAGACAGCACAAGGAACACGTATTTTTCGGGAAATATAATTAATTAATACAAGACTTTTTTCGACAAGTAGCCTCACAAACGTGAGAATCGCCACTACATCTTTCTGGATAGTGAACAGGAACACCCGTGGATCAGTTCGCGCTTCTAGACAATGACATAATCCTCTCTTCTAGTAGTCTGCCCAGATCGCTCCTTGACTTCGCTGCACTTGTGTATTCCCTCACGCCTCCATTGCTCCCAATACCGTCGCACAGTACAGTCGGAATGATCAGCCACCTCCAACGATACTGTAAGGCAGGGATGCTCAAACAGTCGATCGCGGAAGTAATATAGGTATCAATATAAAATAATCTCATTCCTGCGGCGGTCACTCAAACGCGACTATTTTAAATAATAATTACGCATTACGGACGCCGAAAATTCTAGACTAGATTAATTGTTTAATACAGCGAAACTTGGATAATTCAAAGCTGAAGGGACCAGAGAAAAAATTCGAATTATACAAAAATTCGAATTACATATATTCTCTCAAACAGAAGAGATAAATAAAAACTATTAACTCCACGATAAACTTTATCTAAGAATACTGCTACATATTTTTTCATTAAATCAAACATTTTTTACTAGCTTAATTATTCATCACTTTCAAGAAAAAAGGCAAATATTTTCAATTGCTTCATTGAATGCAATCTTTGTGTCTTAGCATATTATTCTCACTGGCTCTGGGTTGCCAGGTCCTCTCGTTCTTTTTCTATTTTTTCCATAGACATTTTTGCTGCTCAAGATTTTATCTTTGTTCTTCAAATATGTCGATAACGTGTTGGATGGAATTCCAAATTCCTTGGCGATTTCCGATTTCTTTTAAAGGCCTTTTTCTACTTCCTTAATCACCGCTACCTTTTCAGCTAATGTTAATGACTTATAAGGATCTTTAGCTTTTGACAATCGCATAGTAAGACCATATAAACAATACTTAAAGCACAAGCACAAAAACTAAAAATGTATATAACCGCTTTAAATCATTCATAGGAAGCGCCCGTGACTAAGACCGAAAGGGTATGGGAGGGGGGAGGGTAACAACAGAGGGTGGAAAGAAAAATCCTCGGAAATCCCCACATAGTGACATTCAAACCCTCGCTTTTGTTTTCCTTAAAAAGAGCGTTAAAATAAATAATGTATCTTAGCTGAGAAAAGTCTCAGTAACAAATTTTACCGTAATATTTTAAGGACAATCGTACGAAAAATTCGAATTATCCAAAATAAAATTCGAATTCTCCACGATTTTTTAATATAATTTTAATACAGAATTCTATGGACCGAGCAAAAAATTCGAGTTATCCAGAATTTCGAATTAAACAAGTTCGAATTATCCAAGTTTCACTGTAATAATAGTTTCAATTCAAGTTGAGACCTATCATTCATTACCCATGCGTACGAAAGCATTGTTCTCTAGAAAACACTCGATCGTGTCACGCTGCGCTCTGACTAGTCGGAATATTCTAAAAGCATCGCAACCGCGTGACGTTCAGGGCACTGATTGGCTAGAATTTTATAGATTCTTCAAAAATTAGTTTTTCATATATAAAGCAAACGCAGCATTATCTCATTCATTATTACTAAGTGATTAGAGTACTTGTACATAGAATTTGCAACATAAAATGATTGCGGCGAAAAAAAAAATAAAACCTATCATTTTAATTGTGATTGGGAGGACGAATTCTTGTGTGTTATGGCAACAAATAAGTATGTTTGCCTTGTTTGTCGAGGTTCGGTGACATTGCCTAAACGCGGGAACTTAGAAAAACATTACAAAACCGTGCATAACAACTATGAAAATGATTTTCAGCAAATTAGTGAGTTAAGAAGACGACTTCAAGATTTGAAATGTAGTTTGAAAGCAGAGCAATCCATGTTCACTAGACCAGCCAAATAATCAGTAGCTGCAACAATTGCATCTTTCAAAATTTCCTACATACTGGCAAAACACAAGAAACCTTTAGAAGAAAGAATTGTAGTGATAGAGGCATTTATTGAAACGGCAGATGCACTGTTTAATGACTTCAAAAATAAAACAGAGATTATATCTGCCCTCAAAGAGGTCCAGTTATCTCGTCCAACTGTTAGTAGAAATGTCGAGATCATAAGCAGTGATTTGGAGACTAAACTGAAACGTGATATCATGGAATGTACACACTTTTCTTTGCAGTTTGATGAGTCTATCGCTATGAATTATACTGCCCAGTTATATATTTTCATTCGAATGGTGTTTTCTGATATGTGGGCAAAAGAAGAATTGTTGACAATGCTATCACTGAAAGAAAAAACTCGCGGAGAAGATATTTACAAGGCTTTTCTGAATTTTGTTAAAAAGTTTGTGCTACCGATTTGCAAACTCGTGTGCATTACAACAGATGGAGCACCATCCATGACTGGCAATAAAAATGGGTTTGTAGGATTGTGTCGAGCCAATGATGACTTCCTATCGCTTTTCGCATTCCATTGCATCATTCATCAGCAAGTTTTATGTTCAAAAATACTAAATATGAAAGATGTCATGGACATTGCCACAAAGATCGTGAATTACATCCGTGCGCGAAGCTTCCAAAGACCCTTTTCAAAGTGCAATTGGAAGCTAGCGAGTCTGTTGAGCACACTGATTTACTTCTTTATACAGACGTGAGGTAATTGAGCCGCGCAAAATTACTACTTGAAATTATTTCTTTTCTGGAGGAACGAGGTGATGACACTGAGATACTTAAAAACGAAAAGTGGTTCTGTCATTTAGCTTTCTTATCAGATATGACAAATCATTTGAATATCATTAAGTTAGAGCTACAGGGTAAATCAAACCATTATCGATATGATTAGCGCAGTAACTCTTTTAAAATCAAATTGAAGTTATTGATTAATCAACTGAACAAAACGGATCTCAAAAATTTTCCACCTTTGGAAACAAGAGCAAGTTCTTACTTAAATTATGATAATTACGAGACAGAGCTAAAAAAACATTCTGAGCGAGTTTGAAAGACGTTTCTCTGATTTCGATAAATTGACGGATATTGTAACTTTTATGACTTATCCATTTTCTTGTGAATTCGTTGAAAAATCTGCTACTGAAATATCAAACACTTTCAATATGGAGATCTCTTCTGTCCAAAATGAGGTACTGCAGATAATGTCAGATACACATCTTAAAGCCAGAGCAACAGATACCAAATTTTGGTCTTTGATACCCGAAGCCAAATATCCATGTTAGCTCTTCAGTTAACAGGATTGTTCGGATCAACTTACTTGTGCGAATCTGCATTTTCAGAAATGAAAATAATTAAATCAAAGTATCGCAATCGGCTTACTTATGAACACTTGTTATCATGCTTCCGGTTGGCGCTCAGTAATTACGTGCCATCCTTTGAAAACTACGTGGATGATATGTTGTGTCACGCATCAACATCCAGTCAAAATTAGCAATTTAAGACTATATTACAATTATGTAATTAGGTACATAACCTATTATGTATATTTTATATCTCTAAGGTCATGCTGGCGTGGCCGTGCGGTCTCGGCGGCGGTCAGCTGTGGGGGCCAGTGCGCCAGTACCTGGGTTCGAATCCCGGCAGTGGCATGACTGTTTCAATTTCCTTTCCTGTGTTGTCCAGCCTCTTCTTCACTTTCTCTTCGGTCTGACGTCATTCCTTAATGGCGTCCTGGGGAAGGCCACGGGAAACCACCCCAGTATCTTTCCCGTGAAATTCTAGGGAATCTGCTAGGGGTTCGCCATCTTGGGAACACTAGCGCTCCCTGGAACACGGAGGCTTCGGCTACGAAGCTCGCACTTCGGTGCGAACCGGCTCAATAAACAAACAATATCTCTAAGTGTCAAAAAAAGCATTTCTCTTTAGTAAGTACTTTTTTTCTTTAGTAACTACGCCTTAGCTTAGTCCTAATAGTCGGCCTCGATCGCTTGTTGCCTAAATATTTTGTGGTCGATCGCAGACACTACAAGTCTGAGGTTTCCGGTGATAAAATAGACGGAATAAAAGCTATTTTGCGAGATGTAATCAAAAGACAAACAAAAGTTCAACACAGGGATCTCTGAATTTTTCATTACTTTCTACAAATATTGCGTTTTTATTTTGACAACGGAACAATGAATCAAAAAATTTCTAACTTTGAAAGTACAATATTCTGTTATCGCTTCATTATCATTACAATAAACATATAATGACATTTCAGAAACACAATGACCTTCAAATTACATTTTTTCTTTTTATTAAATTTAAATAAACACAATTTTTATCAGAATTTTTTGAAAAACAATTAAACAATCAAAACGTATTAGTTTGTTTGTAATTACATTAAAAATTCAAATTTAAACTCCTTGAATTAAGCAAAAGCGAGATATTAAAAAATGAAAATTAAAAATTTGTGTAAAGTATCAGATATTAAGAAATGAGGAAGAAAATACAAAGGAAGCTTTTTGTGCTCTTTCAGTGAACGATTAACAGACTTTATTTTAAGTTAAAAGAAAAAATTGTCAGAAGGTTTTCAGCATCAGGCTACTTCCGGTTTAGGAGGGGCGGGAAAATGACAACAATTAGACAAAATCTCATGTATAATTACCGGTACTTCTTTTCACAATCTACAAAAGATGATCTAAGTTTTGCTTTTCAAAATGTTTTAGTTTGAGGAATATATCGCAAAAAAAGAGCGAGTGAAGGTGACGTAATTCCAATAAGAAAGTCTTGTCTTTCAATGCCTAATGAAATTTCAACCATTTCATAAACTTGTAATTAGCAAGTGCGAAGGCCTGATATCATTGAGATTAATTGGATTTAGATAACTTAAGTCTTTCAAAAATTAATGTCAAATATTAAACATTTGAAGATATATTACTGCGTTACGTTTTAACGATTTTTTTTATTAATTTACTTGTTGTATCATTTGACTACCATTAAATACTTCTATTATTTTTTAATTTCTAATTAACCTTAATACCTAATCCTCATTTTTTATTCTATGTAAGCTTATATTTATATATTTATTTATACTTAGAAATTATTATATAGTAGGCTACTTATACTTATCTGGCTTTCGTAATTAAAGTTTTTTTTTTTTTTTTTGCAAAGCTTGATAATCTTTTACTTCATATGATTTTGTAAATTGAAAACCATAAGCTTCCAAGATTTCCAGTTACTTGTTTAGAACAGAGATTCAATCTAATAAATTAAGGGTAACGTTTAATTTACGAAAATATTATTTTGTTATTTTACCTTACAAGAAATAAACATTAAGACGGCAGTTGAGCTGCTTTTTTTTTCTTCAATCGTGGAAGGCTCTAGATATTTCAAGCACTGTTTTCCCAAAAGGGATCCATCACGAAATTTCCTCGTATGTCGAAATAGGACGAAATTTCCTCGTATGCAGTAATGTTTCTTATCAATAAATATGAATGATGAGTTGATGAACAGAAAAAGAATATATACGACGATGATGATGAAAAACACGTTTTCAAAATAATATATCTAGGGAAACAAAACAAAACTCTTTCTATGACTAAATTTCATCTCGTTATTTTTAGTTCAATGATTACGTCTAAGAAGGCCATTATCGTTATTTAGCCAACTGTTTTTAGTTCATTTCTATTTCAGCAATTCATCATTCAACTCGAAAAAATATAGACAATCGTTTTAAAGAAGAAAGAAGACCAGACATCTTTAAATAACTTCCCAAAGTTCTGGAATTTTCTAAAAAGAATAACATCAATTCTTACAAGGTCTTGAATTTCTCTTTAATTTTAAAATTAAGAATTCATTAGTTTCTAATAGAAGAGTCTTACAGGAGAAGAGAAGAAACTTCAGAGTTTAGTTGTGATATTAGAAAAGCAAAGAAGCATTAAAAAGATGTTGATTATTAAAAATCCTTTCTTTTGTTACTTTAATCTGTGCTTTCTGTAGAGTTTTGACTTTTCCATTCTGATAATTGAAAGAGAAGACGAACATTAAATTACAAGTGTTCTAAGATATCTACAACAGCTATCTATTTATAAGGAAACATCAAGTGGTAAGAAGGTTCTAGACAAAGTTTATGATTAACACCGAAATATAGATTAGGCATAAAACCGTTTAGTTATAAAGAAAAATAGAAATAGTGCTTGTCGGATGTTCTGTCAAATTGGAAGTAATGTAAATATATTTTTCAGTCTCCCCATGGAAAACCCAAATACTATATAGATGAAAGGACATCAGAATCATTAGATCTATCATTAGACTTTGTGCTTTTCACTCTCAGAAATCACAATAAATCAATTTAGTGATTTTTTTTTTCCATTTGATTCATTGTCATTTCTGAGAGTGAAAAGGATAAAGTCTAATGATAAATCTAATGATTCTGAAACTGTCAACATCACTAAAAAGTCACTAAAGTTTAAAATACATCTGAAAACTATTTCTGAAAACTGTTTCTTTACATGATTTCAGAAATCCTGGTCAAAAACTTATCAATGATGAAAGTTATCATATATTTCATTATTATTTTGTTAATGTCTACTGTTATTAAGAACTTTAATTAAAAAATTGCTCATTTTAATTTTCAATTTCATCATTTATTAAAGGAATGTGGAATAAAAATCGATAATTAATGTTTTAATTTTAATGGTTAATGGGAATTCTGACTTTCAAGTATATAATGGTATTGCATTTATTATAATAATAATTATTATTTAGTTATTTTATCTTATTAGTAATTACAAACGCCAACTACATAATTATCTTTGCTGTTAACCCACAAATCTTAATTAATACACAGGTATTTAAAAAAAAGATGTCAGAATACGTAAATTATAGAATCTTTGGAGATTCAAGTCTTTAATTTAATTTTCAATTTCCTCTGACTTTTCTCTTCTTCTTAATTAACATATCTTTTGAGAGAAAGGATATTATAAATAATATAATGCAGTATCTTATCTTAAATAAAAGAGAATTCTAAACTATGAACTATTATTAAGGGAACAAACAGATTTTAAAATAACATCGTAATCGCATTTCATTTACCTTCATTCAGAAACACGAGAGAAATACCCTAGGATTAGGAAATGGTAAATGAAAAGGTATCTCTGATAGGCAACTAAAACGTAAAATCACAACAATTAATATTGGAATATCCGTAGAAGGATGTAACTAATCATTTAAAACTGATTTAACAATCGTTGAAGATTTCCAATGACTTAAGCAACTACATTCTAATTAGATGTCAGAAAATTAATTGGCATTTCCTTTTTTTCCAAAATCGAAAGAGTGAATTGCAAACAATGGTCATTGATCTATAAGTGCCGTATGTGATCAGAAGCAAAGCACTTGGGTAATAATGAAGGATATAGCCAATTCTGAATGAAGTTCTACTATGTATTTTGTATCTGCAGTTGGTATCGGTGTTGCTTTCATCATCATTACTTATAATTAGTTCCATTTGGTATGATTAGTTCCATTTGGTCATATATCCAGGCCACTCCTGTGCGCTACAGTCAAAACATGCCTTGTCCTTAAGTTTCGTACACCAGCCTACAACATAAAAACTTTAATCTAAAATATAAGACAACCAACTACTTACTGTAGGGGTTACTTCTTTTTTTCTATAATTCTAAGGAGACAGTAAATTGACTTACCTATAAAGAAAGAAAAAAGAAACATTTTAATATATAACAAATGAAATGTAGAAAGCACAATTATATTTTATTATGAAAAGAATTTCAGATAACTTATTTTTTATTATAAATATATAATTATACCCAATTATTTTACAAGAAAAGCAACATAGGTCTTGTCTTAAATATTAATGAAAGTTTATATTATGTAAAGATTCTGTCTTAAAACTGAAATTCCAAATACACAATATGTAACTAGTTAATGAAGAAACAAATGAATAAATATATTAACAAAAACAATAAATTCAAAATGCATTCTTCGAGTGCATGATTGTTATACTCTTTCATCTCGATATATAAAAAGAAAAGTCCTGACTCACTCACTCACTGACTCATCAACGCCCAGCCCAAACCCTTATGAAGAACCCTTAGAAAGCAGAAATTTTGCACAGAGGTTCCCTTTATTATGTAGACAAGGAATAAGGTCGGATTTTTCGAAATTCCCACGGAATAGGGAATGAAGAGAATTTATATTTTAGCTTTAAAAGGACTATTAAGTGTCGGCCAACCCGCAATACATCTGAGTTATCCAGAGAAGGCCACACGGGCTGCGAACTCGTATATTTTCCGATCTCGATATTAATTCGCTAAATAAATAGTTTTTTTTATATATATATGCTGTGTATCCAAGGGTTGGGGAGCGAGGCGACGGTACCCGGCTAATAAAATATAAATATTGCAAAATGTATATATATAAAAGAAAACTTGTTTTGTTTTTTCTCGCCACTTCTCCTCCGAAACTATAAGAGAAATTTTTTTTATACACATAAGGTTTCAAATGTTTCGTAGTCTATAATATTGAGGATGGCTACTTTTATTTTTGTCTATGCGGGTCAACCGGAAGTCACGTGACTTAAGGTCAACTTCTAAACCGTTCATTTTAGATTAACAAAATGTAAATGACCTCTCATTCAAATGAACTTTTTAATGGTAGCTCCAGTCGCGGTGAGAGGTTACGGGACTGAAAAAATGACCTCAGAATCCAAGGTCATGTGATCCCTAAAACTTTTACGGGATTGCTAGTTAAAGATAAAAGAAATCATAACTTTCCTATTAATTATTATTTTTTTACAGATAACTAGGTTCATAGATTTTAAAAATCTTGGTTTCAGCTTTTGTATTTCATTCACAATAAATCTTATTAATTCAATCATGTAATTTAATATTATATTATTGCTTCAGAGAAATGACTTCATAAAATGCAGTTTAAAATGCACGTCTTCGGAACGACAAATGTGAAATCACCATAAATTTTGAGTTTCGTTATGGACTGAGGAAGATTTCTCAAAGCAATTCCATTTCTCGAAGTGTTGTTGTCTTAGATCGTTATGTTTTTTTTTTGTTTTTATTTTTTTAAACAAAAACAAAAAAATAAATAAGAAATTGAGAAACATAACTTCTGCCAAACGTGTATCCCTTTTATATAATATACTAACACATTGACAAAATAAAGACAAAGAACCAAAATAAAAAAGAATTAAAAATATCAAAATTTAAAAACTTCAACATAAATATAAATAAATGATAATGCGATCAATTCTGCACAATACAGAAAAAAAAAACAAATATTTAATAAAAATGACATGTTTCGAGAAGCCCGAAGTAAACGGCTCTCTTCCTCAGACTACAAAAGAACAAAGGAATAGAAAGAAACAATTTGAACATAAAAGAATTAACAAGACAGCCAATCAGCGCATGGTAGATTCCATTGGCTGAAAGGGAGAGACGGAGTCTCAAGGAATGGGATGAGTACAATATAATGAGGAAACTAAAAACAATTAATAAAAAATAAGAATAAAAACATATCTGATGATTGTTGAAAATGAATAGAACATAAATAAATAAATAAATAAAACAATAGGGATGTCGAAATGAATAGAGAAGTAAATGCAATAAAGAAATATAATTTCTTGATAAAATACAATATTGGATATAACATAAATAAATGATTAACTAACAAAATTAAAAAAAAAATATGCATTATTGATTACAAGGCAATAAATACAAAAATAAGAATAATAAAGTCATATTGAAAATAGAGCAATGGGATAACAAGAGTGAATAAATAATAATAAGAAGAAACTTTATTGAGTGCACCACTCCTACGAGTATAGCACTATATGAACTGGAAATAGATGAAAAATACATAGAAAAAAAAACCCCATGATATATTAAAGAAAAATAAATAAATAAAACAATGGGGATCTCGTAATGAATAAATAAATAAAAAACATACAGATATATATATTCATAGAGAAATACAAAACAGAATAAAATAAATAAGTAAATAATTAACAAAACAGAAAAAAATAAATAAGTAAATAATTAACAAAACAAAAAAAATGAATACATAAAAAAAATAAAAAAAAAATAACTCCCTATTGATAACAAAAGAAATAAAAACAAAATAAAAATAATCCTGCCCATTCATTCTCCCGGAGAAAACAAAACAGATAAAAAAAAAACCTAATCAAATTAAAAATAATCCTATGAAATCCACAATATTAATCCCTTGTCTTTCCACTGAAAGGCACTAAGGAATTTAATTATAAATAAGAAATAAGAAAAACACCGTAAGTGCAATGAAAAGCAAACTTTAACGTCCATAATAAATCATAATAAATCAAGAAAAGACCACAACTGCACTTACGATGTTTTTCTTGTTGTAACTAAATTCGTTAGTGCCTTTCATTGAAAGGACAAGGGATTAATACTGTGAATTTCACAGGATTATTTTTTATTTGATTGTTTTGATCTCGGCGGCCATTCCCAGGAGCGAGAATGGTTTCCCCTTAACTTTCGCTTAGTCTGAGCCAAACATCGAGGGGAAATCCTGCTGATAATTCCTAATAAGGATGAAACAGCTGTTCAGGATTCCCGTTGATGTTGGCTCAGTCTGCGAAAGCATATTTACTGTCCAGTTGTGGGTTTTCTTGATTTATAGTACAAATCGTAAAGTGTGTTTTATATAATGCAAAATCTAACAGAAACTATCTAAGAAAAAAAAAATCCTAAATTTATCGTAGAAATATAAAAAATAATTCCAAATAAAAAATACGACAATGATTATTATCATATTATTATTATTATTATGTATTATTCTGATCAGTGGCTTTATGTATTCCAAACATAACAGTTGTCAATAATTGTTTTCCCAATAGTAATCGTTGCTATGGTTTCAAAGGTAGATTAATAATAGTTTCATTTATCAATGTTAACCACAGAACTGTATTGCTAATAATGCGTATGAGACGGCCCTTGTCTGCACTCCAGATAATAAAGAAACCAAGATAATATATTTTCTCTTTTGTAACTAATTAATAAATCCCTAAAGCTCATTTTCCCGGTGGTACAGGCGGGCGAGCGTTGGGCTGACCACCCGACCATATCTTAGTCCCGGGTCACGGAAGCGTTGGAGCCTTACCTCCAGCGTCCCTAAGGGCCCCAGAGGGATACCTATCCTAACTAATGCTTCATTGAGGTTGATGAGTTCATTCGAAGCCTTATACAAAACTTGCGTAAGATTTCATTACTTCAGAAGTTTTACGTGAGTTGTGGAAATTATCCAAAAAGGAAAGGCCCGATTCGATTTTAAACTAAATAATTTACTTTTAAACAAATAAAATTACAGACGTTTCGAAATGCTACTTAGTGCAAATCTTTTTCAATGTGATAAGAAACACACACACAGTTCACTTTATAAACATTTCAACAGGGATGGCAATTAATATACAAAAATAAAATCCTTGACAGGGGCGAAAACTTCATTCAGAAGCACCGTTGAATTGACCATTCGCTGTCCATTAGAATTCAGCGCCTTTTAGAGAGAACATGAGACAACTAAAATGAAAATAAAACTGAATAAAAACTTTTTTTTTTCTTTTTGGCACAACAAATTGAACTAAAAAGTCCTTTGGCAGGACAAAACAGATAATTTTTTTTTTCAATAAAAGTTTTTTTTTTCTAATTTAATTAATCTATTTTATCATTTAATCAAATCTTTCGGTTTTACTGGAAAACCATATTGGTACATATGATTAACTACAATTTGGTTATTTTAGCACTTATCAATGAATAGTGATTCAGTGGATTTCCTTAAGTGGTCATTGCTCGCCCGTGCCAAGATAGCAGATCCTTGGAAATCTATTGAATGACCGGTTTCGAGCATGTGGGTGACTGTCTTGTAAGATGATTTCAGTACTTCTATAACTTCTCAAGGGAATTTATTATTTAATAATTAGATCTTACAACATTTTTGATGAAATGTAACTCTCTTTTTCATTTCTTCTAAAAAAAATCTTCTCTCTGACATGCAAAATAAAGAAAACCTTCTATTCAGTGCCGAATGAGCAAAATAATGTTATTAATGATATATATTGAGAATTAATGATAATAATGAGTCTAAATGATTTAATTCTCCTCGAGTTCATGTATCTCTGACGCCATCCGATATCGATTCTAAAAGGTGAAGAATAAGGTGATTTATTTATAACTAGAGGCTTCTTGATGAAAACTTATGAGGCCATAAAGAAACGACCATTAACAGAAAGGCCTTCACAGTTGGTGTCTTTTATTCTACGGAAAAAATAAACAAGTTTCTTCAATTAACGGCGAGGAGTTAATTATTCATTAGAACCTATGCTTCATTGATTGAAGGTTTTTTAGTTATGAAGTTTTAATAATAAAGTATGCAAATATCACTGATGATGTCTGTATGAAAAATTTTGATAAGTCTATTGTAATCTTCCATACCCATATATACGCTTTAAAAAAGTAAAATAAAAAAAAAATAATTAAAAATGTTGGTGATATGAAATTATTTATAACTCCCTGAGAAATATTTTCAATGAAGTAGTAGTTTAAAATAATAAAAAAAAAAGTAGAAAAATGAAATTGCTTGAAAATAAATTTTATTTCATTTTTATTGAATATGAGCAAAGCTTATTGGTGCTAATTTGAATATGCAAATGTTTTTTATTACGTAACGTGAGTCGACATGTGATCGATGAGACGTGTCGATTGGCGTTTGTCAGTTGCAGTGTGGAGCTCAAAGGAGTTGGATGGATGTAGTCCAATCGTATGCTCCGAGTATGTGCGGTAATCTCAAATTGTCTCAATAGGGAGAAGCAAGTAATGAACCCTTTTTTCCCTGAAGTAATGGAGAGTGAGAAGCTTGCGTCGACAGCAACTGAAGAATAATAGAATATAACTTCCTTAGTATTCATATTCTGGATAATATTATGGAATAGAAGAACCCGGTAAAATCCTTAAGTTAAAGTTGAAGCGAAGCAAAAGCTGAAGATAATTAAATCCGACAGTTAATGCGAGAAGTCAGGCGAGTACATTATTCGTTCGAGGGAAGAAGTCGTCCGAAGCCGGGAAATAGGAAGACGTGATATTGAAGTTTATGCTAATAACTGTAATCAGTAAGTTGCCAATATTGTTGCTATTAAGAAGACGAAGTTTAATTCACGGAAGTATTATAATAATGAAACTGAATCTATCAATGAAGATTATCGTAAATTCTCACAATAATTTATTATGGAAGATTTAAATTTCCAAATGTTATAAAGAAGACGGAACGGATATTATCGTTCACGAGTATTAACTACATACTGAGAAAAATAGAAGTCCACACTATTGTTGCGGTGATACCGAAGACAGCTATTAAGAATAATAGTTATTATTATCAGCCAAATAAAAGTTTTGTATCTTGAAGACGGAGGAAGACCCATTTCGCTTTAGAAGGGAACGGGATAGTTCAGGAGAGCCGAAGTCATCTGAAAATATCTTCGAAAAGGTGATACAGTATTATGTTCCGATGTCAAAGGTAATTCAGAAGACCAAATGAAGTTTGCTGATTGAATATAAGGATATTCACTTATTTGTATTTGTGTTGTTTAGTTGCATAAGGTGAGAAGCCATCACCTTAAGTTAAATAGAAGATAGGACCTAAAGTGAAAAGAGTTAGTGTGAAATCTAAAGGTTTCAAGAAGAAACCTAAGTGCTTTCGTAAAGTGAAATATTTATTTTACCAGTGTGCATATATCAAGAAGGCAGATCTTGAAGACAACAACTTTAAGTTTATTTAATCAATTTAAATTGTTGCTGAAGATAAGAAGTATAGAAATACACGCATAGTAATGTACTTTCTATATACAAGTATTCAAAGTGATTATGAGTTGTTAATATATGATGCTAGTGTGATTGATTTGTAATTGATAATTAGAGGATTAATTTGTGCAAATACACTTACCTGGATTAGTAAGTTAGTATTTCCTGAAATTAGTATTGTTACATATTCACAGAGGTGAGAAACCATTTCCATTTCAGAGATGTTAACTGTGAATTAATTAATTGTTAGTAATTGTAGAGAGTAAAGTAATATGCCCTTGAGTGCAATAAGTAAAAGAGTTTATTAAATCAAGCAAATTCTATTCATATACTAGTGAAAAGTTAGATAGCTAAAAATATAATTTACTTAAGTAGTGTAAAGTAGTTTTTTGTAAAAGTATTGAAGTGTAAACTATAAATTACTTAATAGAAGAATGCTATAGAAATATTGTTTTCAGAAATTAAACATAAACTTAATACTAGTGATTGATTATAAGGATAATGTTATTGATAAGTGTTATCAGGAAATAGTGATCACATTCCTTAATTACATTTTGTAAATATTGTTGATTCTCTCATATGTTTCAGTTATTAAATTTTTTAAAAATTTTAACCAAGCTTGCTATGCTCTTTTTGGGCGCTCTGTTTCTCAAGTATGCGTTCTGCGCAAATCTCGCAGCAAAAAAACATAAAGACATCGAAATATGGAAGAAGTTAGTAAAAAAGAACTGGCAGAATAGCATAGTAATTACATTGCTTTGAAAAATGCATATCCTTCAATGAAGAAATTGAGATGATTTTTTTTCGATACAATATTGACTGAGACTGATACTTATAGCCGTTTTACATTTACTATTTCACTCGCCATAAATGCAAGCCATAACGCAGGCAATGTCAGGGTAGATTGCGAGTAGTTAGTGTACCGCTTTACACTTACCATAACGCCTTCCATCACACGGAACATTTGCACTTCTCAATTGTCATCATGCCTACGTTTTATTTACGAAAAAAATGGCATTAATTTATATAAAAACCATTTAGTCAATGCATCGGATAGGTGAAAGAATGTTTTTAGTTAATTAAAATAGGAAATATTCATGTTTTTTTTCATCGTTTTGTGTTTCTTTGTTTTCAGTTTCGATAAATCAGTTTCGATAAATAATTCAGTCTCGTTAAATCTCGATCAACGACGATATGTTTTCGAGATCTCGATCGCTCGTCGATTCGAATTTTCAAGCCGAAATTCTGAAATGATTTTGATTAATAATGTAACATTTTATGAAAGCATCCACGAAAACATAAGGAAAAGATGCTCTCCGATCGGGAAAATCATTGTTGTAATCGGTAATTTCGAATAAATAGATACAAATCGATTGGACTTCCAAGTTCTACAATTCGTCACCAGAAGCCTTGGTGTGACATTGCGCCATCTGATATGGCGCCCTTTCTTCAAAGATAGCGCACAGGCTATCTATCGCAATCTCCTCGCCATGTGTGATGGCGAGGTGATGGCGACCATTATGGCGAGTGAAATGGTAAATGTAAGACGGCTATTAGAACGCTTAAAATGCCCTTATAGACGGCTATTAGACCACTTAAAGGTTCTGATTGGAGGCTAGGCAGCGAAACGGAACAGTCATAGCAATTACCCCATTGTAGGCAGTGACTAATGCATAATAGGAGATTTTGGGAGTGTGGCAACTATTACAGCAAACGAACAAAAAAATCCACTAAAAAGTCAAAAATTCAGAGTAATGTAAATAATTCATTTCCAGCATTGCTTAAGAAATAATTATTTTTTTAACGAAATTTTCCTTATTCTTTTCTTAGATTTATGAAACTTTAAATTCCACTTACACTGCATATACGCCATTGCCTTTTAATCTCAGACCATAAATTACAACTAAATAACTCAATGAATAACTCAATTTCAAAAAATATTAACAGTAACTGGAAGACTAAATATTATTTGCGGTTGATTGCAATCAATAGACCTAAACACACGAATAGCCTTTGTTCATAATATATTAACATCAGGAATTCAGTTAATAAAAAAGCTTTGCTGTCATACAATCTCTAATAACAAAATGTAGAATCTATCAGGATATTCGTATTTTTACTCATCAAAAGGACATTCAAATTAAAAGTAGACGAACGTAGTAATTAACGAAAATATTAAAAAAAAACTTACTTTCAGAATCAGACATAGAAATTCCACAAACATCTTTATTTTACAGAATTACCCTTTTGGAAATGTGATTTCGAGATAAGAAACCCCAGAAATGTTAACAAGATAGAAAACATTTATAAATTGGTGTCAATTGATTATCTTGTATTGTAGAAAACATTTGTTCCCATTGGTTGTTCAAATAACAGCAATTCCGCTGAGACTAACATATTTCGTTTCTGCATCTGTCAGTGAATAGAAGAAATAAGGCAATGAGGAAACGACGATTGATTTTCTTGTGCATTTTTGTAGCCTAACAAAGCATCAATAGTATTTTTTCCTTTATTACTAACTTTTTTTTCCAAAATAGGCAATGAAAACTGATGATTGAAACATTGCATTTTTTACAGTACTGTATTTAAGAGTGTCTGGGTGATTTGGTGAAAAAACATAAAATTAAAAGCAAAAGTTTAAGATATCTACAATACTGGCATTTTCAGACTAAAATAAATTGTTGAAATTTATTGAATGATTCAATGACTGCTTCTTATCTGAAATATTTCACGATATTTTGAATAGTTTTTGAACAGTCTCCGAACAGATCCGACGGGTAACAATTCCGATGGGAATAAATGTTTTTTCTAATACAAGAAAATCAATTGACACCATCTTCTGAATGTCTTCTATCTTGCTGACAATTCTGAGGTTTCTTATCTTTATTTCACAGAATTATCCATTTGTAAATGGAATTTAGAGATGTTTCTTTTTCTTCAGATATCTGTTTCTGAAAGTCAGTTTTCATTTAATGTTTTCTTTAATTACAATGTTCGGCTACATTTCATTTGAATGCTCATTTGTTGATTTAAAATACGAATATCTGATAGATTCCATATTTGTTGTTAGAAAATGTACAGGTATTACAGCACAGTAATTTACTAGGTTCGGGAATTATTTCTTGTTCTGTTTTCAGGGCCGTTTCTACCATTAGGCAAGACTAGGCGGCCGCCTAGTACGGCAAGATTTTAGGGCGGCCGTAGGACGGATTCGGTTTTTTTTTTTTGGTTGTTAAAATAGGATTGTGGTTTTGTTTTGGTTGTTGAATTGAAGATTCTGTTTTGTTTTTTTTTTTGATTTTTGGTTGTTAAAATAGGATTGTCGTTTTTGTTTTTTGATGATAAATATTCCTAAAAAAATCCTTAGAATCTAAGAAAGTTAAAATCATTAGAAGTTAAGAAAGTTAAAATCATTAGAAGCTAACAGTGGATTTTTGTGAATATGTTTAACAATGAATATTAGCAAGTACCATATAGACAATATGCGGCACTTAGTGATTAACTCATTGTTAACTTGGGAGACAATTTGACAGCAGCGAACCTAGTGGTAAGTCCTGGAAACATCGAATTTCAATACATTTGCATGCTGCTAAATAGTACAGAAACAAGTTCATATTTATAAATATTGACCTAGAAAGAACAAGAGGTATAGGAATTTAGTAAATGAATAAAAATAAGAAATGTAAATATAATATAAAAATTTTCTAAAACTAAAAAAATTAATTTTCTACACAATCTTGTGTAAGCCGTCTCGTGAAAAGATAATTAAAAGATTATAAAGAAATTAATTGGTTTTTTATTACTTTAATGCTATTGTTATCATAGTTTTCCCAGTTCAACTGAAGAAAAAGTTTTGAATAGATAAATTCATTTGTTCTTAAACCAAAATTATTTTTAATTTTTGAAAAATTAAATGCTTGTAGCCAAATCTTGATCAACCAAATGTTGATAAACTATTGCAATTATAAAATAATTAAAGAAAATGAGATTTATCAAAATTGCTTACAATAGTCTTACACATAAAATTTACTTCAATATTTACAATTTTATATTTAATTCTTATTTTTAATTTATTTTCTTTGTTTGATGTTTATAATTAATATAAATATTATCTCATTAACATTTCATTATATAACAAGGAACCTGATAAAAGTGGATTCTCCCAACCCATGACTGATTTTAGAACCAGCGAGTGCATCTATGACATATTTTTTTTTTTTAGAGAAATTAGAATATAGTCCCCGAGCCTAATTGATAAGACATCTAACTTCCGTTCAGTCGATTGCAGGTTCGATTCCCGTAGCGAACTTGTAGAAATCGTACTATTAATAGGCAAAAAACGTACGGATATTTGTTTGTCATGAAAGTGAAGAGAGTCGGAGAGAGAATATTTTAATTTAAAGTCTATTTAATTTCGTTAGTGTATTTTTAATTTTAAAAATACACTGACAAATGTATATTTATAAACTTTTAACTATAAATGTTTGCATCTATTCATTTAGTAAATAATAAAAAAAATAAATAGAAATAATTCCTAGGTCCCTGTAAAGCATTGTGGGGCACTCTCTCATAGCCTCAATTTGGAGGAGTCTATTATTTTAGGGAAGATGTTAACTTATAATGAGAAAGCGTATCGCTGGCTACTGCGAAACTGGTAAATCAATTTTGTATTTGTACGTAAGGTGGAATGGGGTAAGTTCGCACCAGTTTTTGTTAAGTTTGAATTTAACAATTTATTTGTTAAATTCTTTTTAAAATATTTAACATACATTGATACCAACACGGAGTGGAATTAATATTCTTTAATTTGTATTGACAAAAATACCAATTCACATTGAATATTTTAATTTGTATAGAAAATTGTAAAAAATGACAACTACTCCGAACTTGTAAACAGGTTTTTAAAACGTATTGAAACCTATCTTCCTATGTAATGTGGGAAAATCCGAATTATTCATAAGTCATTTACAAAATGCTTTTTACCGCATTAAAATAAGTTGCTTAGTTAAAAAGTTAGTAAGTAGGTAAGTAAATGAGTACACATTTATAAAGATTGAATGTTTTTGGATCTAAAAAAAAGTTATAAAAATATTATTAAATTAAGCATGAGTAAGAATCCAGAAAAAGTAAAAAAGAAGTTTGAGCGCCTGCAGAGTGCAGGCAACTGCGGTCTTACCCAGCCGCATGCTCCGAAATTGCTCCGTGCACTAATATTTTCGGGGCAAGACCGGAGTAGTGCTTTTCACAGTAAATTTCTAAGAAATTCGAAAGGATTGTATTATACTCAAGACACAAAATTCACTGAAAAATGACGGTACTTTGTTGTACAAGTAAAGTTTAGATGTGTACTGTACAAGTAGCTGCACTTTATGTTTCAACATAAATACGGTATTCCCCCAATTAATGATAGATATCTATATCGATCACTTCATAATAACCTAATACAGTATTTAATAATAATAATAAAGTATTTAAGAAATGAACATTATTGAACTCTTGATAAACAAGATCATAAGCTTGAATGTATAAGTGTAACTAGATTGAAAGTTATAAAATGTTTCTTGTTTAAATTTTAACCTAATACAGGTTTCTATCTCTTAGCTTGTATAATTTAAATTATATTAAAAACTATTTATATTAAACGGCGTTTACGATTCTTACCCCATTCCACCTTAGTTTAAATTTTTAGTATATTTATATATATATTATTTTAAGTCATGAACTACTACATTCGTATTGTTTTATTAATTACACGTGATCTCACATCTTATTGACTCTTAAAGCATATTTCGAAACTAACCTCTCAGTATGGATGATTACCATGATCAAAAGACACATTTGTTGGAAATTTTAAATTTTTAGAAAGTTTAAAATTAAAATGAAATTTCGGTAACAGGCTTTGAAATTGTTTATTACTTAAAAGTAAAATTTAATTATTGACTAGAGATTTAAGAAGTGACGTCGTTAGTAAATTAAACCGGAACTGTAGTACCGCAGTTACGAACATGTATGTTGCCTAGGTAACAAAGAAGCAACAGAATAGATGAAAGGAAAATGGCGTCCTGCATTGATGTCTGTATTAGCAGTCAGGCTATTGACATCATTAAATATAATGGATATAACTAAAGTAACTTGTTAATTGTGTGCTATAAAGTTAAAAGAATGCTAAAGGCAAAGTTTGAATTAACTGTACAGACTAATTTGTAGACTTTGAGAAGTAATTCAGGGCTATTGTGGTCAAGATATCGATTAGGGTTAGCTATTGCAATCGATCGATACATTAGTAAGCAGAAGTGATCTGAATGGTAAGCGACACGATATCGGAACTTCGGAAAGCCTCAAAGCAGATAGAATTTATCAAGGAGTTGATAAATTATCAGCGATCATCGAATTTGTGAGTATGTTCCAATGTGTATAGAACAAGGAAATGTTAGGGAATTGGACACAAACAAATCTCATCAACACAAATGAAATAATATTTGGATTCGAGGCACATCTACATATATTAGTACTACAAAGAAGAATACAGAACTTTAACTTTGATGCAAGGTTTAATTTGAAGTTAGGAAATTTGGAGAACTTCAGAGCGACACAAGAATTTAGCAAAGGACGCTTAATTAAAGAAATGGATAAATATATTAGAAGAGTTTAGAAGTAATATATTTATGAACTTTTAGTATTAACTCACATAAGATGAAAAATTATTCGTGAAAGACTATACTATTAGAATAGTGAATTAATTGTCAAGAACAATTGCAAAGAATAAGTAGCTGTCTTAACTATTGTGATAAACCTAAGTGCTAGATCATACAAGTGTAAGACATTATTTGAATTCTAGGAACTGTATAGATTTTGCTTAGCTAGATGTATGCTTGAAGCAATGTAAAGTTTATTCACTGGGTGAGAAGTTAAACTTAGTGAAGACATCTGTCCATTATCTAAGAAGACAAAGTATTTAAGAAATGAACATTATTGAACTCTTGATAAACAAGATCATAAGCTTGATTGTATAAGTGTAACTAGATTGAAAGTTATAAAATGTTTCTTGTTTAAATTTTAAATGTATCTCCTTTTATTCTATTTTTTCAATGGCTTGCCACAACTCTAAAGTTATAAGCATGGATAAAAGTTTTACCTCGTTTTTAAGTTATTGGTTTTCGACCACTAACAATAAATAAAACAAAGATTAACTATATATTTTGAAGGAGGTTTAACATTTAAAAGAAAGATAATTAAATAAATAAAAATATCTTTCAACAACATTTTGTTTTATTTTAACAAAATTTTGCTTAGTCATCATTCAAATTATACCTGGGCAGTTATGGAAGTCATGGCTTTTAAAAAATGAGGATAGAACATCTTTTTCAATCTTGTTTTTTTTGTAAAAATTTCACGGTATTTCAAAAATGTGGTATTTGTTTTACTTCAGTCAATATTTCACGGGTTGCAACTAGTTATTTCTATTTTCACAAATCACAACAATTGAGCCAGACAGACAGACAGACAGACAGAGAAATAAAAGATTTTAGTAATATAGATTAATCACAATAGACAAATTGATTGAGCATTGATTGATAAAAATGCAAACAAAATACGATGTAAAAAAAATCCATGGGTAACAACTTTAAGAAAAGCTTTGAAATCGAAGTATTTTTAGGCGGACTTATTCAGAATATTGAAATCTTACTCCTTATTTTTGAAACGAAATATATATATATATATATATATATATATATATATAAAATTTGCCGGACAGCTTTCTGAAATTTAACAACCAAATTAA
>JAFIDM010064487.1:0-12690 GCA_023159025.1 Thereuonema tuberculata
TGGATCTAAACTCTTCGAACGTTGGTTGCCAAGCAACATTAAAGTCCCGGAAATACATTGGAAAAGAGGGTTAATAACTCGAGCCTTTCAAAGTTGAAATCTTTACTTTAAACTTTGAGTAAATCATCGTAATTATTCGAAATACAACACTGAAACATCAATCGAATAAAACGGCATGTTCTTTTACAAATCCTAGATAATCCAGAGAATCAGAAATCATCACGACATCAAATTATCTTCGAATCGGAGCATCCTCACCGAATCGGAACGACATTCTCAATTTGGTGGAGTCCATACAATCACTCTGCTATGACATCCACGTAAACTCGTATCTTTGTTACTTTAACAATCGGTCGTTAACCAAGAAGCTTCGCTTGATCCTCTCGGTCATTGATTGTTGTTTAACAGTCGGTTACTATGATGAACGTATTCCGTTGTAATAATTGTTTCTTCAAATCTATTTACACAACAATGTATCGCCCAACAACGATTTGAAAAGTAAAAAGGATGCGTTGAAGGTCACTGCAGAATATACTGCAGTGTATTTTGTCTACGGTGAAGAGAATTGTACAGTCGCCGTTGCTACGAACGCCAGGGAGAAAAAGGCCGCGTTTGGCTCCAAAGAGTTGCCTGACGATTTTGATTGTTACGTCGTTCGTCAAATTGTTGCTGATATGCATATCAAGAAGGAATTGCCGCCATTTTCTCTTCCATTTGAAAGTTAACGAAAAGCCAGGAAAGGTCAATCTATAATCTGCGTTGTATTCTAGGAGGTTCATCTTTGAGCGCGCGGATAATAGTAATTCTGTTTTTAAGTATGTTACTGAAGCACTGCTCTTGAAGACTTTCGATATTCAGAGAGAATCAATAATGTAATTAAAGTTATTTAAAATTAACTGTTGTTTTTAATTTGAATTATTATATTTCTTAATCTTTTTTTTTTATTTAAAAACTAGTAAAGATGTGATTATTTGATATTAGAATCTGAGAGAATTCTAATCCGTGATCGTGATCTCTTTCTCACAACTCGCGAACGCATCACTGAGACTCACGTTTCATTCTAAGTCACGTGACTTCCGGTTGACCCAGATAGATAAAAATGAAAATTCCAGCATCCTCAATACTTTGCCTAATATTTGCCATTGTATTTTTTATGTCTTATTTCTGGTTTCGGAGGAGATAGGACCCGAAAAAAAATCTTTTATATAGGCCTATATTTATATAGATTTATCTCTTCTTTAAAACCATCGAATACTTGGGAAGTATAGAAGAAGTGTCCCCAGAGAATATAGTAAAGATATCACTTGATTCTCAGTGGAGATGTGAATATGCTATCTTTAATATAAATTATTAATTAATGTAAGATATCTTACCATTCCATCATCCAATGAGATGTCGCGCGATTTGGTGAGAGTCGCGACTACGTGTGACCGGTCCAACTGAAATGTATGTTCTCACTGAATCGCGCGACTGAAATCGCCTCGTGTGACACCGGTCTTAGAAAATAAGTAGATAATGAGGATTCTTGGAATATTGTTGTTTAGGATTCGATTCTCTCACACAAGCACACTGAAAAACAAAGCAAATTTAATAAACTTTTATTCGATTATGCCAACTTCAACATATTTTTTTTTAAATTTTAATAATAATCTGCCGGTTTTTTAAAAATATTGCTTTTTTTTTCGTAGATAAAAGTAATTCTTAATTATTGATTTTTTTTGTAGAATAATGTAAAATAAAAATATCAAAAATTAATTTAAAGATAATTATTAGCTTGAAAAATTTATGACTGAAAGCGAAAAAGATATTTTAATAGGAAACTGAAAATCCGACTTCTACAGTTCGCTTAGGCAGTTCCCCTGCACTTCTCCCACCATACTTTCTCAGTCTTTCTCTCCATCTGTCCTTATTTCCGTGGGATAGTACAATAGACCTCCGGTGGTAGTGCTTGGCTTCTCTGCCATCATCATTCACTACATAACATAACATAACATAACATAACATGTAGCAGATAGGAAAGATTCCTATAAATACACACTTTTTCTTTTTTTTATAATAGAATCCTTTTTTTTTTTTTTTTTTTTTTTTTGGCAATTATCGCTTTATACTTGTTTTGTTGTATTCTGTTGATTTGACTACTATGCCGATAGACTTTCAAGTGTTTCACTGGAATGCTCACCTATCTGTCAACCATTGTGATGTATATTTCTACAAACAAATCAAAAATTTCATTAAATGTCTGCAAAGTTATACATTGGTAATAGAATGAAAACGCGCATTTCCACCTCACAAAAGCTGTCTTTAATCAAATGAAGTTAGTGCGAAATATATCTTTTTTATTTTTTATTTTATGTTAGCAGTCCTATTAGGTATACTTATATAGTAATGTATACCTGTGGTATAAGTGCCGATATTTTGATATGAAAAAAAAAATAAATAAATATATATATATATATAAAACCGTTAGTTAATTACAATTATAAATTTAGAATAATTTTTTTCTGAATTACATCCGAAATTAATTGTTTTTTAATTTGGTTTATTTTAGCGTATTTGTAATTATCCCATTTTAATTGTGAAAAAAGCTTATACTTGATTAAGTTAATTGATCTAAGGCCAAAATTATTTTTTGATCCATCTATTTTTAAAACATTTAGCCAATTACTTCTAGTATTTATAATATTTTCATAATTAAATTTTGCATTTCTAATTTCGAAATTTTTTTTTAATATTACCCTATAAATAAATTTCTCTTTGATCATTAATATTTTATATTTAATTCTGATTTTTTGTTTTTCTGTTTGTGACTTAGTATTAAAATTGTTAAAAATATTATTTAGTATTTTGTTTAATAACTTATTTACACTATTAATTTGAGACTTATTTAAAAAGATCCAGCAATCCAAAGCATAATTCAAAACAGAGTCAATAAGAGACTTGTAAATCAATAATTTTTGTTTACAGGGAAATAAATTTCTTATATGTGTAAATAAATAAGTGTAGGAGTGTAGTTTGATAATAATTGAATTATAATGGGTATCCCATATAAATTTATTATTTATTTGAAGACAAATATATTTTTGTTTATAAACTTAGTCAATTTTATCACAATTACATCTTATACTATTTTGAGAAATTAGATTTAAACAATTAAAATTGTGTAAAGTAAAATAAGAATCATTTAACACAATTTTATTTTGATTTTTAATGAGCATCACTTTTGTTTTTTTGTGGTTAATAACCATTTTATTGTTTTTAGCCCAAGTAGTGATATTATTTAAATCCTCTTGAAGAAAACTTAAAGCAGTGAAGTGATTTTTATCGCTGGATAAAAGAGCGACATCATCTGCATAAATGAAATTTTTAGTATTTTTAATGGAATCACTTATGGAGTTTACATATTATGTAAATAATAATGGGCCCAAGTTCGAACCCTGAGGGACTCCAATTTTAACATTATATAGATTGCTTATGTTATTATTTAATTTAATTCTAAATTTTCTATTTTTTAAATAATTTTGTAACAATTTATGAATTGGTCCTCTAATACCCATCGAATATAATTTTTTTTAATAGGAGATGATGATTTACGTTGTCGAAAGCCTTTTTGAAATCAATATATGCAATATAATTAATTTTACCATTGTTTAAATTTTCATTGATCTGTGTGGTAAATTTGTCTAATAGATTGGTCGCACTATTATTTTTTTGATAAGCAAATTGATTTTTTTTTTTAAATATTCATTTTATTAATATAATTATATATTGTATTTGTTAAATAAGTCTCCATAATTTTTGAGATGTTTGAGAGTAAAGAAATTGGACGATAATTTTCAGTTGTCATGGATTCCACCTTTATAAATAGGGATTACATACGCAATTTTCCACAAATTTGGGAAAATCCCAGTGGTATAGATGTTTTTAAAAATTTCAACAGTTAGTATAGAAAAAATATCTTTAAACATTTTAATGTCAGATATAGTGACGTGATCACACCCTGTAGAAAAATTAATTTTCAGTTTATCAATAATACGCTTCATGTCACTGGAATTTGGATTTAATAAAACCATAGAATTTTGAACTTCCTTTTCATTGTATTTACAGTGATTTAGAGAATATGCCTGATTCTTGTCTTTATTTTTCTGCGTGAAAATTTTTTTAAAATTTTGATAAATTATGTTGACATCGAAATTATGTAAAAGTTTATTTATTTCCAAATTTTCCGATTTATTTTGCTTATAGTCAATTTCTCTATTTATAATTTTCCATATATTAGCGTTTGAATTTTGATTATTTTTTATGATTTTTCGATAATAATCTTTTTTAGTTTTATTTATGTAGTTTTTTCAACCAGTTTCTCTTTTTTTTATAATTTAATTCATAATTTTTGTTAGTTTTATTATTTTTATATCTTTGGAATAATAAGTTATTTTCCTCAATATGTTTCAGTAATTTCATAATTCATCCAAGTATTTTTAAAATTTTGATCAATTTGGTTTCTTTTTGTTTCGAGATTAAACCAGAACGCATACTTGAGTAGCACAGCGCAAAGCAAGAGTATAGCAAGGTGTTTTAAAAAAAAAATTGTAAAAAATTTAATAACTGAAAAATATAACTTATTCATAAATATATACAATATACAATGTGGGAAGGTGATCACTACTTCCTTAAATCAATAATCTATAACAATACATTTCTAGTATCAAGATTATGTATACTTTAAGTTTCAACAATACTTTACTATCAGTTCACATTTAGTTTAAACATCGATACTTTAGTTACACAAATTATTATGTTGCTTAAATAAATTAAATGTTCAATAGTCCTTCTTTTCACTCAAGTCCTAATAGAACTTCGTAATTAATAATTAATAATTACTTTGTCTTAATGGATACGATGCAAATCAAATTTTACTTAATTACATTTCATATAGAGTTTCTAGAAATGGTTTTTCACCGATGTGAATAGGAAGAAATACTATTCTTAGGATAATGAATCACCCTAATTTTAAATGATAAGCACAAACTATCACCTTAAGAATTGTAACATCAAAAGAATATTACTACGTGAGTTATTACTTTAATTCTTTTCTTCATTTGCAAAGTAATAGTTTAAATAAAACTTACAGTTGCTGGCTTTAATGTAGTACCTACTTGAACAAGATTCTCCAGTTGCTTGATCCACACACCTTAATAGGAATGAACTAATTCACTATCGAAGCACTTAGTTTCCGTTTGAAACTATTCGACGCTCACTGGCGATATACAATACAGTTCCACACTTCAATTTCAACCAAGATGATGGCTTCTCACCTTAGGTGAAATAATACGAATACGTATCAGTGAAAAGTCTTATATCCGAACTGAATTCTTCATTAATCCTTTTAATGACCGTCAACTTCGGAGCTATCAATCGTACGCCTTCTTCTACTCAAGTGGTCTTCGGGTCTTCGAGATTTCCCGTTCCTTATCTAAGCAAATCGGTACTTCTTCTATCTTCGTCCGATCAAGAAAACTAATAGTTCTTGAATAACCATATCTAAAGTTCTTAATCGTTGTCTTCGAATTTACCGCAACACACAATAGAATTCTAAAGAATTGAATATCAAATTAATCTTCGGAAACGTTAACTTCCGTTTCGCCTTCTTTATAGCAAATCTACTTTAATCAATTCTTCTGCATGTTTACGATTCTTCGTATCGATAACTTCAGTTTCATTTATGGTTAACTTCTGCGAAATAAACTTCGTCTACTCTATTACAACAATATTAGTAATTTACGGTCCATTAATTTCCATTCCTCGTCTTCCCGTAACGCTCGCTTTAAACTTCTTCTTCCCTCGAATAATTAATGTACTCGTCTTACTTTAAGCGATAGCCTTCGCATATGATTAAATTCCATATTAGCCTTTGCTTCAATTTCTTCGGAGCGTTTACAAGATTCCACTATTCAATAGAATTATTCACAATTAAGAATCTAAAGAAGATAATACTTATAGTCAACTTCAGTTGTAGTAGACGCAAGTTATTCGACTTCGTTACTTCAGGGAAATTGGATTCATTTCTACCTTCTCCCTATATAGTGTAGTCATTTTAAGTCAAATTTTGGTGATTAGTTTAAAAAATTCTTACAAGCATGGGACTTGGTATGTGGAAAGTATTTGATCATCCCAATAACATACTAAAAGTCCCCAAAAATCAAACTTGTGCTACGACTGAAATGAACTTTCTCATGCGCTTGGAGCAACCCCTTTTAACCCTTACAGGCAGGCCCCTAATTGAGATAGAAAGATAATTTTGGTGTCTACGTTTTCGTAAGGGATTACTCTATCCACTTATGTGCATTTTATGAATGTCAGGGGTTCTACGGGAGAGAGGGAGGGTAAAGTTCGAGCAATTTAATCAATTTTGTCCAACTTTTTTGTTTTTCTTCTTCATCTTCTTCTACAAATTAAGTACTACCGTCAGAAGTGTAACCTCTTTGGAATCCCTGTTCCATTAGCTTTCCAACGATGTATAGTTCATGGCGCTGGGATAATTAGGAGCCGTGCTACGGCCACCAGTGTGAAGTTCTACGACTTCCTTGATTTCACTGGCAGACGTGTATGAAGAGTTAAGATATTTCTATTCTCTCAGAAAGTATGCACCGTAACCAAATGTTTTAAATTTGTATATTGAACTTGAATTACAAGGTGAAGATCTGCTGAATAAAATATGTGTTGTGGCTTAATAGGTGGGATTAGAATGGGACATGGGTGCGAGGCTAAATTGCTGTCAGAGTGATGTTGGACTTTGGACATTGGGGGAAGAGACAGAAGAGACATCATCAAAAGAATACATGTGTTTGAAAGTGAACCATAAATATAGAAACAGTGAATTGTGTTTTGTGCAATGAGAACCTCAGTAAAGGAAAAACTATGATTGTAAGAAAAGGATTCGGTGGACTTATTGCAGCAAGTAAAGAAAGAGTAGATGAGTTGTGGCAGAAGTTTGTTAATCGTGAAGAAATTAAAGTTCACGTTACTTGCAGAAAAATATACACAAAACCAAGCAGTATTAAAGCATCAAAACGAAAACGTGAAGAGCAAGAACATGAAGAAAGAAGTGCAGGACCTTCACGAAGATCACGATCATCATTTTGTTACAAGACTTGTTGCCTATTTTGTGAGAAAAATGTAATAACTCCGAATCGTAAGTTGTCGAAAGGTAGGAGAAGACGAATTTCATTGATTGAAACGAAGGAAATTCAGAAATCTATTTTGACTAAATGTAGTGAACGTAAAGATCAATTGGGTGAAGATGTGAAGTATCGGGTAATGAATGTGGATTTGATAGCAGAGGAGGCGCGATATCATGTTGATTGTTATGTTAGTTTCAGGCATGTAAAGGAACATACCAGATCAGGAAGACCAACTAATGATAAATATGATGCTATATTGCAATTTCTGTATGATTATATTGAGAGCCAAGATGAATGTCAATTCACTTTACCTGAAATGAAAGACATTATCAACCATATTCCAGGTGGAGAGCAGTGTGATATTTCGGACTACCTTCTTAAAACTCGCTTAAAAAGTCACTTTAAAGACAGAATAATAGTAACTGAAGCGTTTGGAAGCAGGCCACTTATTATCAGTTTCTTGGGAACTGCTCATAACATTCTCTTTAATCAGTGGTATTCACAAAGAAAGAAAACAATAGAAAGTGAACGTCTTCGGATAGTAGAAATGGCTGCAGAAATAGTAAGGCAGGATATTAGAGGAAAATTTTATGACATGTCAGCGTATCCAACGGTAGATGAAATGAATAATGGAGGTTCAAACCTTATCCCACAATCATTAGAACGATTCCTTAACATTTTGATTCAGGGAAGTAAGGGGAAAGAAAATGAAAAATCAAGAGCAATTACTACCATTAGCCAATCTATAATAGCAGCTTGTCGCCTAAGATCATTTCTTTCACCACTTCACCTGTCCCTATCAGTACACTTACATTCAAAGTATGGCTCGAGACATGTAATTGATCTGCTTCATTCAATGTCACTGTGTGCTTCATATAATGAGACCGTAGCATATCTAAATGCAGCCAATGAAAATGTGCAACCAGAGGTGCGTAATGATGCCTTTGTGCAATAAGTGTTCGACAATGCCGATGTAAACACAAAAACTATAGATGGACATGGTACAATTCACGTACTTGGCGGTATAAAATGCATAACGCCAGGCAATACAGTTTTGACTTCCACTCCTTTGGTTCGAGACACTAAGAGGAAATTAAATCCTGCTATTAACTCAATAACTCTAGTGCAATACAGGAAACCATCCACACCAGGTTTAAAGAACCTAAAGATGAAATCAGTTGATGTTAAAAGTGTTGAGTTAGGCGTGATTCAAAATGGATTTCAGGTCAATTTTCTTTGGATTGCAGGATTCTTATTTTCAGAAAATTCTCTTCCCTTCTGGAATGGATTCATGCAAGAAGCTATGCAAGAAATCAACTCTGCAATCAGGTTGGGAGCTGATACTGTTACTGTCAATACCCAGCAGCTTTTCAACAGAATTATATGTGTTGAGAAAGAACCAAAGAAATTGAAAAAGTGTTTCACATATGAGTTAACACCAAGGCCTCCTTCTCTATTTGATGAAGTGTCACTAAGAAAAGGTGTGAAGTCTTCTCTACTTAAAGTCTTTCAAGCTGCGGAAACTACAAACATTCCTGATAATTGTGTATTTGTTTTGGACGGGGGATATCTTCTCCACAGTGTACTTTGGCCCGACCTGCCACATACGGAGACGTGGTTAAATGCTATATTTCTTACATCACATCTCGCTATGGAAGTAACTGTTGGGTGATTTTTGACGGGTATCCTGATTATCCTACAACCAAGTGCTGTGAACATCAAAGATGAGCTGCCAAAAGAACGTCCGCTACAATTCAACCCAAAGAAAATGCGGTAATAACAACCACACAGGCAGAGTTTTTGGCTAACAGTAGGAACAAAAAGTCATTTATAGAAGTTACTGCGAGACATTTCATGTCATCGAATATACAAGTGAAGTTGGCAGAAGCAGATGCAGATTCTGTAATCGTTTCAACAGCATTAGAAATGGCACTTACTGGTGCTGCAGTTGTAGTTGTTGGCCAAGACACAGATTTGCTTGTTCTTTTAACTACATTTGCTTCTGAAACAGACAAGGTTTTCTTCCTCAGTCCTGCTTCTGGTTCTAAATCACAAGAAACTTTGTTCAGTATAGCTCGACAAATACCTTTGCTTGGAGAAACTAGGGAGCTTCTTATGTTTGCACAGGCAGTAACAGGCTATGACACAACCTCTGCCATGTTCAGGAAAGGAAAGCTAAATGCATTTAGGGTATTTGAGAGAGACAGTGCTCTCAGAGAGAAAATGAAAGTATTCAACGATCCTTCTTCAAGCAAAGAAGACATAGCTGCTGCAGGCGAAGTATTTTTTCTTCAACTATATGGACCATCAAACAGTACTACCTTAGATGATTTCAGATATTACAAATACCATCACTTGATTTCCAAGCAGTCAGTGGGCAAAACCTTTTTCCTTGCATCTTTTCCTCCAACTAGTGATGCAGCAGCTCAGCATTCATACCGCGTTTACCTGCAAGTTCAACAGTGGATGGGTAATGAGATGAATCCCACTGAATGGGGATGGATACAAGAAGGAAACCTCTTGAAACCTGTGCCCATGACCAAAAACCCTGCTCCACCAGACTTGTTAACACTCATCTCATGTGCTTGCAAATCAGACTGTACTAATAGATGTGACTAGAAGATCTGGCTTGACGTGCTCTGCCATGTGCAGAAACTGCCAAGGATTATCATGTATGAATTCTGAAGTGAACACTACAATTCTTTCTGATGATGATGAAGAAAACTAACTATGTACTATATTTTTATTAAGGCAACATATGTCTTCTATTTTTATTTTATATTTTCCTAAATCAAAATAAATTACAGTGTTCATTTGATAAAATTTAAAGATAAAATATATTTAATTGAGTATACTAACAGTTTTAAGAAAGCATACCTTAATTTGTAGCCTTCAGCAATATTTAATATATGTAAAATGTTTTTACTTCTTTGAAAGAAATTAAAATTTAAGTGAGCATATCTTATGATATACTGGTATAGCATTTCAGCCCATGTTTTATGTACTGTTTTTTCAAAGAAACATGGTGTAATCATTTAGGACATAAAAAAGCTTCTCAACGCAATTTATGTTGTTGGCACTAATTTGTACTTTCATCTTTATTAAAATGCTCTGTCAATACAATTTTAAAACAAACAGGTAAGATTTTATATCATGTTGAAGTTTTTGGATTAACCCTTCATACACGTCTGCCAGTGAAATCAAGGAAGTCGTAGAACTTCACACTGGTGGCCGTAGCACGGCTCCTAATTATCCCAGCGCCATGAACTATACATCGTTGGAAAGCTAATGGAACAGGGATTCCAAGGAGGTTACACTTCTGACGATAGTACTTAATTTGTAGAAGAAGATGAAGAAGAAAAACAAAAAAGTTGGAAAAAATTGATGAAATTGCTCGAACTTTACCCTCCCTCTCTCCCGTAGGACCCCTCACATTTATAAAATGCACATAAGTGGATAGAGTAATCCCTTACGAAGACGTAGACACCAAAATTATCTTTCTATCTCAATTAGGGGCCTGCCTGTAGGGGTTAAAAGGGGTTGCTGCCAAATAGTTCATTTCAGCCGCCATTTTCCAAGATGGCGGCCGTAGCACAAGTTTGATTTTTGGGGACTTTTAGTATGTTATTGGGATGATCAAATACTTTCCACATACCAAGTCCCATGCTTGTAAAAAATTTTTAAACTAATTTTCCTAAAATGACTACACTAATAGAGACAATTCGAGTCTCCCGCATGTTTCTCGGAGCAAAGACAATTGGACGATCTCCGTCTCCTTCGAGCTCCAAGCTTCCAATTGAACTACTCTCGACTCAAGGACAACTGAACAGTCACATGTCAAGTCTCCATCGCGTCATCAAAAATTTGCATATTTAAAATTTGTATCACCGAGCTTTGCTTTGTATTTTAAATTGAAATAAAATAAATTTATTTTCAAGCAACATTAAAATTTCTTTTTCATATTTTTTTTTCTTTAAACTTCAACTTCATAGAAATAATTTCACAGGGACTTTTAAATAATAGTATATCACCAACAAATTTTCTTTTTGAGCATCCTAAATTCTCAATTCTTAAGAAATAAATCTTTATTTAAGAAAATAAAATATATATAATTTAAAATCACCCAATTTTAAATTTGAAAGAACAATTCTCATCAAGAAGTAATCAAATAAATTGTTTTTATCACGTAAACTCATTCACAACAAAAATCGATTCCTTTACTCGAATGAACCAGGGTGAAATAGGCATAAATCTTATTCCTTCCGTGCTGGAAAAATCACCATGGTTAGCAATAGGTTCATTTCATGCTAAATCACCTTTGGTGGTTCCATACACCATCTCAGATCCGAATTATATTTTTTTTTCTTGGACACATACCCAATGTTTAATTTCAAATTCCAGTTATTGACAGTCTCAGTTTAATGATAGTGTATGGAATGTAGTAAAATCCATAAATAAGGCTTTGAAATAGAGAAGAAAGTATATTCTTTCGGAAACTTCTATTTAACTATTGTATAGTAATCTCAAAATCAGTTGCACTCTTCACATATGCTGAAATAAGTATTTTCAAATGCATTGAATTCCTGTACATGTAAATGATTTATGAAACCTTGTATACTATTTCAGTTTCCGAATGTCTGTGGGTTGTTGTGGCAGGAAATGATTATGACATTTAATATCAAATCCATCAATAGATAAATCAGATGCTTAATTGTCTTAGGTGAATAATGATTTTACTCATCTTTTTAGTTTAAGATTTTTTGATTGAAAGTAATTACAAGGTTACATTCAGCACCTTTAAGAGAAATACAGAAATTTTTTAATTTAAACAATCATGAAGTATGAACTGACAAGTCTTTACGACTATACGCTTTTATTATATATTTTTTTTAAAACTTTTAAAACTTTAAAATGTTAAAATTTGTTGCAAACGAAAGAAAAAAAAAACTATCTTCATATGATAACTTTCTTAGGTATTTTCAAGTAATTGTTGAAAATAACTAAATAACAAGAGAGTGATTCTAAATTATAGAATTAAAAATTAATGAACCTATATTATTAACTGTTTTTTCATTTCGTTTTCAATTCCTTATTAAATATTCATATATTTGTTAGTTGTTAATAATCAATGTATATTTTAATTCTTTCCTTAACTTGTTGCTTTCTAAGTTCTAGAAGTAGTTATAAAAGATTTCGCTTACTTTTTTGGGAAACAAGAATTTCTGTCCATTCGGACAGAAATGGTGTCCATTCGGACACTTTAGTCTTTTAATTCAAATTTTTAATAAACATGCAGAATTCCTTAGTTAAAAAATAATACTTTATGTCTAACTGAAAAGGGACAAAAATGCAATTCTTTGTGTCTGCTTGTTTTTGTTTTTTTTTTCTTAGCTATTACACCATTTCAGAAGTTTGTTGTTAATAAATACAAGTGAAGCCAAAATATATAAACAAACAAGTCAGCCGAATCTTGGCGCCCCTTTTTATATCATTGGGGGGGGGGGGGGGGGGG